>ML807625.1:21039-67138 GCA_009831015.1 Picea engelmannii
GGTTTTCTTCCCCTAGAGGGTTTCCCAGGATAAATGCTGTGTCTATTGTGGATGTGTATTTCTCAGTGATCTTGTTCATATTATGCTCTTATCTTATGAAATGCAAAGAACTATAATATCAGCATAAAACATTAACAGTATGTGAGGTCCATTTGCAAGGTTCCCCCCAGTCTTTTTATCCAAGATCTTGACAACAACATACCGAACTTGGGAGGAACATCGGCTACTACAATATCCATGACCAGGCTTTTCATGGGCAGTTGAAAGAAGGTCACGACCAGGTCTTTGATAACTCCGAGACACTGAACTCTCCTAGAGTCAAAAGAATAGAGGTCATGATAGGCTCGGGTGACTTCTAGTCCTAACTCTTCCATGACAATTTTGGGCATGAGGTTATGAGAAGCCCCTGAATCCATTAAGCAGTTGTGCAACACTTTATCATGTATGTTCAGGGAGGTGTAGAAGGGAGGGGATGAATCATCTCTATCTTCTACCATGGGACCTAGGACAACTGCTGGCTTTTCATCTTGGAGATTTATGGAGTCCGTGGGAAGGCATGAGGCTTCTGATTGTACAAGCTCAGAGAAGCGTTTTTTAAATTCTTCATGTTTAGTCATCTCGGTGAGGGGCACAGGGATTCTGATCTTTTGAATCTCATGATCAAAATTAAAAGAAGATGTAGGCTTTGGAATTTCTCTTATTTCAGGAACATGATCGTGGAAAGTGGGAGAGAGGGGTTGAGCTTTCTTACTTCTGTGACTGTCGGCTATTGCATTAGCAGGTTTCTCTGTTCTAGTGGATCGCTCAGGAATATCAGGTGCTGCTGTCCTTTTGTCGGACCTCAGGTTATACCTGCCTCGACCGCCGCTAGCCTTGTCTCCTTTGCTCAATTCATTTAGCTGACTGTTCATGAGAGACTCCTCGTATGCTGATTGAGTCAGATGAGGAAAAGGAGGAGTGTCTTCCAAGTAGTGGATTTCAGGGTCCAACTCATCTGTTTCTCTTTCTTCCTCATCGGCCACCAAATGGTTTTGAAAAGGGGCCTGGATTTTCTGGTCTTCTCTGTCTCTTCCTCTCTCTCTTTGCATATTAGGGGGAGTAAAATTATTTGGCCTCCTGAAACCTCCTTTATTTTCGGTGATCTGAGGGCCTTTATATTCTTGCCTCCCTTCCACCCTCATTCTCTTCATCTCTGTAGACAGATACTTCACCATCTTAGTCAGTTCATCCACTTGAGGGTGGGGCACCGATGGGTCAGAAGTCGAGGCTTCCGACCTTCCCTTTCTCCTGTCTGCGTTAGCCTTATTTCTCAGTCTGTCAGCTGCTAACACATTGGATTCCACCTCTATGGCCGCATCTTGCATTTGAGCTAAAGTGGTGGCTCTTATTTCTCTCAACAAAAGGCAGAAATCGGGGCCGAATGCGCTAGCATACAAAATCTTAGCTGAGGCTTCTGAAGGATTTATCTCTGCCGAGATCTTGTTATACATCTTATTGAATCTTTTGGAGAAGTCGGAGATGGACTCTCCTTCCATTTTCTTCAGAGACTCGAACTCTGTCATGTAATACATGAAATCTTTCCTATCGCCCCATTGCCTCAGGAAAGCATTATCCAGGGCTTCAATCCCAGCAATAGATCATGGAGCCAATCCTCTAAACCATTTCCTCACCTCGCCATCCAGGCTCTGGACGAAGACCCTCATCCAGACATCTTCATTCTCAATGTTGAGGTTATATGCATAACTGTAGAAAGCAGCCAGGTGCTCTTCGACAGTTATATCTCCTTCCCTAGTGAACTTGGGCATATATTTCAAGTAGTCTCCAGCAGGGAGAGGATGCATAGGTTGAGGTAGGATCAAGGGAGCATATCGGGAAACAACTATGGCGTCCATTCTAGTTAGAGGGGGATTAGCACCAGCCATAGGAATATTAGGTGGAGGAGAATTTGGAGGAGGAGGAGTTCGCAACGGGGTTATTGAGAATGATTCTCGAAATGGAGTGGGAAACAAGAGGGGATTTAAGGAGAAGGCATACGAGCTCAAGCTAGCGGGTGCTCCTCTTTGCACAGGAGTGGTTAAGCTAGGCATAGGGAATCTCCTGTGGTCTTGGGTCTACACCAGGGTACAACTTCAGGGGAGAGGGGAGTGACAAAGTCTTGTCCCTCTGGTCCCAGACCAGGAGAGGAAAACTCAACAGGAACACTCCAAAAATTTAGGAAACGGGAAACTACAGAGACAGGCCTGCCAAATAACTGAGGAGGAGAAAAAGGAGCTCCAACAGAAGGATATGGTGGATTACCTGGTTCGGTGATGGATGCTTCTTCTTCAGAGGCCTTTCCATTTCTGAGCACCACCTCTGGATCTGTTTCAGGCATAGCTAGAGGCAGCTGTGGATGAGACCGCGTATGCCTACCTCTGAAAGCCACAATTAACAGAGCAGGTTCTCCCCAACGGAGTCGTCACAATGGAGTCGCCAGGTGCAAATTAACAATCTTGAAAGGCTCTGATAATCCGATGCACCTTCGAATTCATAGGCTCAATGTCGTTCTACCAAGGGAAAATCTTCAATTTCGTCCGCGACAATGGCGCCAGAAATGTTAGCGTCGGATGTCACTCCTGGATTGCTAGCAGGAGCAGAGCCCAACACCCATCATTTTAATGTCACGATTTGTTTATAAAGGGGTGATCAAATGGAGATAAAGACTCGAGGAGATATTACTCTAACTTGGGGACTGGATCTGGTACGTAAGTAACAAAGGAGGTCTGGAATCCTAAGTTCAACCAGTGGGTTGATTAAAAGATGAGCAGGTGGAGGACTTAGTAAGAAAGGTGAACAAACAGCTCTGGGAAACAGGCTTACAACGGTTTGTAGGGGAAAAACTCTAAACACATGATCCTCCTGGTTCAAGGCTTCAAGAAACTGAAGAAAAGACTTGACTGGATCCTCCAATTCCAAGTCATTCAGCGTTAAGGAAATCACATGAACCGATTAAAGACTCCGTAACCATTACAGTGATCCATTAAAACATCATCCTATAACAGCTACAACTCGACTGGATCCTCCAATTCCGAGCTTCTCTAACACAGTATAACAAAGATGTAAATAAACTGGCATTCATAAGGCAAGAAGTCTCAGAAGTCGAGAAATAACCAGAAAACAATGCTTCATTAAAATTTTACAACCGGGAGCTCTGCTCAACCATCGATACCCACCAAAATGGCAGAAATGCCTACATATACTTGGAACCGACTCATGGGCTGAAGGCGTGATCATATCATGAATTCGATGCTTGACATTGAGGAGCTTCTCTGTTAGGCTACGCATGCAGACGTTGGGCAGAATGCCCATGCAGTCGTCTGTCAGACACGATCTTTGTCAGGAGGGACTGATAACCTGTCTCTGTACACGCTCCTTTCTAACCTTCTATTTAAGGAAGGAGATGATGTATCACCCACCTTCCTCATTTGCATTAACTGATTCATTGTGACCTGAGAGGCTTTGGTCAAATATTCATTTGGGAGATGTGGTAGCCTACCTTTGGCTGTCTGCTGCTTTGCTGGATTTCGGCAGGGGGACTCGGCTGGTCAATGTGGACGGAGCTGACAAGGCTGAGGTGATGGGCATGACAGACATGATACTGGGTATGCGTGGGATCTTAGGAGCTAAAGGAGTATATGCGATGTGGCACAAGAAGGTGGCGTGGGGACAACATAGGATATTCGGTGACTGAACAAGGTGGGGGGCAATAAGTTGAGGCGGAGGTGGCTAAGAGTGCAAGACAATGAAATGGAGGATACGTGACATCGGGGTCTGAGAGGAAGAATGACAAACATCAACGCCCCTCCCCCAGGTCTCCTTCTCGATGACCAGGCGCCAAATCCGTGGGCCCGATCCTGGGTGCTATCGAAAATTCGGGGTTCGGAGTTTCAAAGTGCAAGAAATAAGGGGTGCCAGCTTACCGAAATATGGTATCCGATATGCGATGAGCTCCACCTCTATGAGCTAGCCCCTACCGGCTAGAACACGATCCATATGACCTGTCCTCGTATGACTGTAGCGAAATCCTCCATCGGAGTTTCGGTGTTCACGATGACACAATGTTCGTGTCCACGGGACTCGCGATTTTCCGATTGCCGATGCGCCTTCCGTGCTAACCCTTTGACTAGGCCCTGGTCCAAGTGACCACTACCATATGCCTTTGACCCTACTCTCCATCGGGGTTTTGCGGTTCGCACTTTTTAAGTGCACGAATCACTCGTCCCCAAGATCCCCGATATCCCGATGGCTTCAAGTTCCCCGATGGGTGTTTCGCTGTCAGGACTTTCCTGCTGACGCTGATCTCCCGCCATGCGTCCTTTCCCAGATGGACAGTCTAGATCTCTTTCGCTGCTTCTCATGTCCATGATCAGGCTTGCTTGCTTGACTCGGGCCCCAAACAGATTTCTTCTGTGTGCTGCGCTTGGGCACTTATCGCGCAATCCTGCAGACCTGCGTACCTTTGTTCCCCGATACCACAATTGTTGCTAACAACGTCCACCTGTGCTCAACCATAGGGACATCCTACTCGACATATCTCTATCTCACTGAGTCTCACAGGAGAATCCTCTGGAGTATCAAATCGTCTCAACTCTCTACATAGAGGAGAACAATAAACCCATCACATGGGCTCCTTCTCCCCTCACAGGGGTACACATCGTTTCATATCCATCTTAGAGAGAACAACACACCCAACTCATGGGCATCTTCCCTACATAGGGGCACACAATTTTCCATCTCCGCCTCATAGAGAAATAACACACCCATCTCATGGGCACACCCAACTCATGGGATCTCTCACAGGGAGACTCACTCAGTCTGTGTCCTCGAGGATGTCTCACACAACTGTAATCATCAACAAAAAATCCATATAGGATAGATAATAATTGAATATGATAAAATTATTGATGTGTTGATTACAATGACCTACATGATGGTATATGTACACATTGACAAGTCAGGAGGTCAATGGGACATTTCCTTTTGTTATTTCATGTGTCATTTCATTGATCAATGTTTTATACTATTATTACACACAAAAACACACACACACACACAAACACACAGCCGATGCTTTATTTGGGGCCTTCTACTTTACCGCCATTTTTGAATTGACTTCTTAATATGTTGGATCATTGACAACTTCAACCAAATCACCCAGATAAATAACTGTCGGGTCTACTAGTTTTGGGTACACTGTTGTTGGTGGATCTACTAGTTCTACTCGAGCAACTGGAACTGGATCTACTGCTTCATTGGATGGATGAAGCAATGGATGGACTTGGAATTATTTATTTTGGAGCTATTCGTGCATATTTAACTCGTGTTGTTTAAACAAAAGAATCAATCGACTCAACATCTATAGAATAAATTGTTGCATTAATGGCTTACCCTGATATTGCCTCTTCTACTATCTTTGTGCTAGCCACCTTTGCTATTGTTGTTGCTCACTACTGGTTCCGTGTTCGGCCTGTCGGATCTGGTCTCGTAGGGTATTTTCATGTAAAGTCTTGGTCTTGTACTTAATCAATGGTTGGATCCACTGAAGGAACTACTGCTCTAGGTACTTGTGCTTCTCTTGATCCTAGGTATGTTGCACATGGGTATGGAACTGTTCGTGCTGCTTCAACAGACTCTACAGATGCATCTACTACCCTTTCTTTTGTTGCTCTTTCTATATTTGAGATATATTCGATATATACACTATTATGAATACTGTCTCAACCTAAAAATTGTTTGGAACACACTTGTCCTCCATCATATACTACAATATAAATACAGGGAGGATAATATGGGGTATCCAAGGGGATACTGAATGTAATGTGGCCATAACAATGGAATAGGCCCACTATGTTATTAAAAGGAAATAATATAGTAATAAGTGGTAGTTGGCAGAGACCCTTAGGAATACTCATTAGAGAGTATAAATACACAAGAACATCATTGTATTGGATGTGTGTTGGATTGTATTGTTTTGTAGTAAGCATGGCTTGTGGATTGATTATGTCTATAAGGATTATTTGATGGTGTTACTCTACCTTAAGGGTTACTCTCTATATTCTTGTGTTGTTCATTATGAATGTTTTGGTATCTTTTGAGTTTAATGGTTTATTTATGAATATTTATGGTTTATTCTATCATACATCTATCAAGGTTTACTACAAATTGTATTAGAGCTCCTTTTTGGGCACAAAGTGGGAGATATTTTTTTTTTTCTTTTTGCCATTTTTTAATGGAAAAAAAAGACGAAAGAATTCAGGTCAATTCTGAAACTTTCTATGAAGAATTTGAATAAACCAACCATAGATTCGAGTTCTTCTCGAAAAAATATCCAATTTCAAAAAAATAAATCCAAAATGGAGTCCAGGAAGTTGACATATCGTTAATTCAAAATCAATGTTTTTTAAGGTTTTTTCATCGGAGGAGTGTATGCAATTTGATTTATTTAAAAGTGGAAATCTTCCTCCAAAAATGTTTGGAAAGTTAAACTTTGGGTTCTAATCGAAGTTGAAAGTAGAATTATAACTCCGTCAAACTCCGCCAGATTCACTTAGACCAAAAGTGCAATTTTCAATCTGATCAAAAGTTGGGAGTGTGCTTCGTTGAAAGGAAAAGTGGAAAATATGCTTCGATTAATGGAGAAGAAAATCAATTTCATCAAAATAAAAAGTTGGAAAGTCACTCTGAAAAAGTGTCTAAATCTCGGAATGCAAAAAACTAATTTGTTTCCCATGTTTATTATAGTTCATTAGGGTTATCCTAGGTCTTTCCTCAAATTTCTCTTTTCTCTTTTCATTTCTCTTAAATTCTTTTCCATCATCCATAAGCATATTTTCACTCAATTTTTTGGATTTTTCACAAAGTTTAAAGTTCAATTTAGAGACCACTAAAAATGAAATTCTCACCCGATAATTGTGAATGGTGTCACTCTGGAACTACTTCTTCCCCCAACATGAATGGAATTTTACTATGAATGGTAACCAATCTTTTGCCTAGAAAACTCATCACCATTCACTAGTACATTGGGCATGTTTTTCGATAATTTACTGATGAATTTGCATCGTAAAAACATCGCACGTGCGATGAAGCCTTCAACCCATTTTCGTTGAAAATGTCTTATCGAATGAGTGACTAAACTATTTTTCGGTCGTAAGTTCGACAATTATCAACTTCAAAGTTTGTCGGAAGTCCGACGAATTGACTCGACCATTTAACGAAAAAATAACTGTATCTGTGATGAAAAGTTTTGTTGCTTTTTCTCGACAGTTCGACGAAAATTTGGTTTTCCCTACAAAGGAAATCCACAGCCTTTGTCATAAAATCGACAATGTTTACACGAAATTAAAAAAAAAAATTTAATGTCAAAATGGTCATGCCCATAACCATTAACAACAACTATTTGAACCATATGAACATTGGTGATAACAATAACAAGTAAAAGAAACAATGGATTCAAGGCCATGAGGTCCAATACAAATGCAAATAGAGTTAAGGCTACTGACAATGAAAATATAGGTCACAATAGGACAAGAATGAAAATCCCATGGCCACAAAATCATGCTTAGAACTAAAGACAAGAGTTGAGCCATCCAAATGAAGGTTCGATAGATAAAAATGAATTTGTTAGATAAGCAAACAAAAATTATGCAAGGCTGAGCTAGCATGCAATGGAAAGATAAAACAACTTTCGAAACTGGAGGATGGATGTGAGCTATTCATCACACACATCATCGTGGTCAAGTGTGCTCATCTACATATATCAACAAATAAGCAAGTTAGTTCAATTATTGGCAACAAGAATTGATATGAAAATCAAAACATAGTAAGAGAAGCAAGACACAAATTCATCCTAGAAGAAAATCAAATAACCATGACTAATGGAGTAAAGAATGGAGAATTCATTTACACATTTTCCCCACAAATATAATGAGAAAATGTGATGCATTTATACCCATATATATAAGAAGCATTTAGTGGTTTACCTATTGCGATCTGGCCGATGCCTTCCCACGATCACCCCGCCACAATATAAGAAGCATGACATTTTATAATGTTATAAAATAATATAAGAAGCATGAGCTATTAAAATGTATATTAAAGATAAAAAAAAAGAAAACATTAATTAGAGGTTGGTTATATTGGTAGAGCATAATTACCCCCATAATAGCACTGATTGTATTGATTCAATTCAAATCGTAATCCACCACCAACTCTTCCCCTGCAACTATTGTTTTCTCGACACATACAAATATCTGATTTCCTTTACGCCCCTCAAATATGCAATTGGGTTGCTTTCTTGTTGTTCCAGGTCTTGTATTGTTTGTAAGTCCTACAATATTCCCCGACGCCTTTGGCCTTCCATTGATATACATTGTTGCTCTTTTATTATGATCGTTGTATTTTAGTTATATATAATTTTCATCGACTTCATATCTCCACATACTTGACATGTATTGGACCAGTCTCAACCAATCTCCATAGTTGTAGCATGGTTCAAGATACTCCATCAATTCAACAAGTCCTCCATATTTCACCTTTAGTCCATCCATGGAAAATAGACCTAGACCATGTGTGAACAATGGAGCAATGCGATACATCCTCTCATTGACACAAAAGTCAATGTCCAATCGATGAAGTTCCTTGGGTACCCAATGTTTCACTAGATGTTTGTACCTTAAGGGAATTTCAACGTCACCTATGCTCTCATTGTCATAAGAACTTGATCCTCCTTCAACAAGAAAAAACTCCATATGCCTACGAAATTTTCTTCTGACCTTTTCATCTCTAGTTGATCTCACTCTGTTAGATGTGTTGGATGTAACACTTTCCCCTATCCCTTCTAAAATTCTCTCGCTCGAGGATGATAGGTATGACATGTACCTATTCGATTGTACCTACACTCAATCGAATGAGAAAAAACATATAACAAGCTTTCCTCTGACCTCTTTTACAAGATTACATGTCTTCTTGGTACCTTAAAACCAAGGACTACCAGAATGCAATAATATTTGTTAATAATTGTATATCAAATTCACAACTCTAGTTGCAGATACCAACTACTTATCGTTTGGAGACCAACACAAGTTGAGATATGAAACTCCAAACTTTGCAAACCAAATGGTCTAACATAACAAATACAAATAATGTCTAAATAGTCTCAAAATGTAATAAAACTTAGCAAGAAAAAGTTTTAGTATTGTATTTCTACTCACTTAAGGACAAAAAAGTTAAAATGATCATTTGGCAATCATAAATTGGCTCTTGCTTTGAATTGTTCAATGGTTGGACTTTGATCGGTAAGAGTGTCAGGTGATGTGTACAAAGGGTAGGGATGTAGGCAACATAAGCTACCGACATGTGATTACAATGAGTTCCTCATTCACGATCAATAATTGCAATGGTATATCCCCATCAAGATGCAATTTGAGAATATTTCCTAGTCCTCTCAAACAAGAAGAACAACTCTTTCACTAAATCAGTGTAACGTGTGTGCAACTGAGAACATCTAAGGGAATTGTTATTGCCTTAAACTTCCAAGGTGACTCTTTCACTACATCAATGTAGTGTGTGTGCAACTCATTCTTGACGTCCAAAAGCGCAACATGGAATTCCTCCCTGCAAATGGTTGCAATGCTGTATTACTTATATATATATTTAATAATATACTAAATAGGTGGGACCCCTTTAGGTGAATAATGATGAAAGATTCTTATTTGATTTGCGCTCATGATTACCTTGCAAAATTGATTCTACAGTTTGAGAATAAAACTCCGAAACTCGGGTCACTTTCCATGTGAAATGGATGAAAGATGAATGTGTTGGCAATTCAATTTGATTTACAAAGAAAATGATGAAGAAAATGTTTGTTTTGATAAGCATCTTGGTTCATCCTGGCTACACATATTTTGGCATATAGTTATGTTGTATTGCACTTATGGTATACTTATATATGTTGTGAACAATTGATATGTTTATGGAATATCAATCCTTCATTAGGAGGAAATGTGGGACATGTTTTGGTGTTAAGTGTTGAACATACTTATAAGACTCATGAGATTAATATGGAAGGGTCAATTCGATTTGGCAAATGGAAGTAATATTTTGGTGGTGAATTTAATACATATGGTTAACTATAAGTTTTGTGGAAATGTTATGGAGGTTTGGGTGCGCTCCATACTAGTTGTGGTGGGTGACAATTAATGTGGGAAACGACGTGCAATTACTGCACATTGTCCTTACCCTACCTAGAACTCACCACCTTCTCTTTGTTTGCGCTTGTGTTGGTTGTTTTGGCTGGTGTTTCTTCTATTTTCCTCGGCCATTGAAGGAATAGTGGTGCTTGTTGGTTTTATGGAATTTTCCTCACATATATGTTGATTATTACCTCTCCATCCATGAACTGTAGCTCTGCTCCAAATCTAATCATGATGTTGGATCTTATATTTTCTTACAGAGTGTGTTTTCTTTTCGAAGATTATAATGGATGCACGACTGTGCAAATTTTTTTAAGTGGGTTTTTCTTCCTTATGGAGTTTAAACGTTTCATGCTGGGAATGATGTTCATAATTCCATTCTGTTTGAAATATATGTTGTGTTACGCAGAGCACAAATGTTGCTTATTTTGTTATGACTGTGGGAAAATAATTATGGTAAATACTTTCGGTTTCTCTCATCTTTGGTGATTAAAGTTCGAAGGGTTTTCTCTAAAATAAACAACAGTCGAGTTTTGGTGATGATTTCATAATGCCATTTTCTTTTACCCAGTCCTTGGAATACTTGTAGCTTTTTTGGATTATCTTTCCACCGTTTGTAAATATATGTAAGATATGAGTATTTTCCTTTCAGAAACCATAAGAGCTATGTGGAAAGGCTGTTGTGGAAATAAATGGTTAAATGGTTTTGCAAACCCCTTGTTAATGTTTGCCCATACCTTATTTTGTATCCGATATGTTAGCACTCTGTAAATTTGTTCGGCTGATAAAAAAAATGACAAAGGTAACCTACAAACCAACTTTAGAGCTGGGTACTAGCCTTCTTAGCTCGGAGAGGGCTCTCTCATGTCACTTGGTGTTTATTTGACAATCATTGACTAGGTTTTGTTGTCTTGGGTTTTTTTTTATAAATTTGTTGGCAAGGAAGGGGAGAGACACTTAGGGATATGGAGTCAAACTTCTGAAAATGAATGAAGACACTGACTTGTCTGTTGAAATATCCAAAGGATAAAGACTAAATGAGGCGATAAATCCGAGTTATAATTTGTAAATTTGCAGAATGTAGGAAGAAAACAAAAACATGTAACTTCATCAGAGCATTAAATAAATGAATTATGAATTAGTTAGGAAGAACTTAACATAGTTTAAATTGCTTCAGATGAGAGCATCACAAGATGAATTTTGGGCCTATGACTATCCAATTTAAAGAGAATACAATGAAAATGAAATTAGAAATATAGGAAATACATACAAAGAGAGGAGACAAAACTCAGATCACCACCATTATAATCTTTTCATGGAAACTTCAAAGACTTCTGCATATGTATTCAATTCAACTTTAGAAAATTACAATTGAGTTCCAAACAACTAAAATTGTGCCCTTTCACTTATGCCAACATTAATACATTTGGAACCTCTAATACTTATACAATTCGAGTTCCTTCAGTGTGCAACCGATTACAATAACTGAAATGAAACGTTTCACCTTCTAAAACTGATTACAATTATTACAAATGACAATTTCGGTATGGGAATCAATTACAATGATTAACAAGGAAAACGTTTTATGATCCAGCTGCCAATTCCTTTGATGCTTCAACCCCTTCCTTTGTCACTTGGCCTAGATGATCAATGTAGTTCTATCTTTGACAACAATGGTCTGAAGTTCTGCAGTAGGGATGAAGTTCAACAGGTTTATGGCATTTTAGGCCCACTCTGATGGTTTCTTTACTAAGGTCTCATTTAGAACAATGCACCTTCTTTTGGCGGCGATGGACATGTTGTATTTATCATTGATGAAGTTTAAATACACTCTGAACTTGGCAGCCTCAACAACTATAGAATCCCAGATGATTTGTTTGTCTCCCTACAACAATCCTTTGCCTCTTAATCTTATTTTCAGCTTGTCTATCCTTCCTGCAAGGCTTGATTCTCCTTTTGAAATTGAGCCATTCTTTCATCCTTTGCTTTCATTTCCTGCTTCAATTTCTCTATGCCTCCTTTAAACCCCTTGATTTTCCCTACCTTTAGGTTAACTTGTGACATAGCTTGGACAAGTCCTTCAGTTCTTGGCCCAACTTCTGCAGCAGGAGGTACAACTACAACTCTATTAAATTTTTTTGTCTGTCCTTGTGACCAATTCACCTTTTCTTGTTCTAGCTGCATCACCTTAGCTTTGTAATCCAATGCCTCTTGTCGAAATTCTTCTTTTTCCTTTTATATGGGCAACCAGTTCTGTTGTTTGTGGATGCTCAGTGGCAGACATTTTCAGTTTCTTCTTCAAGCTTTGAATTAGCTTGTATTTTCCATCCAATGAGGATTTCACCCCTTGAGGGCCTTCAGATTCTAGCCTCTTGACTTGAGTATGCTAATCTCCGTTGGATGCCTTTTCTTGCCTCAATTGCCCTTCCAATTTTATTGCATAAGATGACAACTTCGAATTCTTCAAGCTCATACCCAAGTAATCAAAATACAACATATAACTGGTATTCCTGTGGAATTTGACTTTGTCTGGAGCACTGATGTTGTCATACTTTATCTTGATCTCAGATACTTTGTCTTCATTTGCAACTGCTATATTAAAGTTCCTCTTCTCTATATCTCTTACTGTGAACAGAGAAGACTTATGCTGAGAAATATTTTCCACTTCAGGGACTAACTCCCTCATCTCACCCATAGCCATGTTTCCTATCTTAGCATATTGTTTTTCCAAATCTTCTTTAGATTGATAAGCTGCCCCAGATGTCTTATCAAAGATGTGCTTTTTGCTGCTAAACGTTCTTGAGCTGCCTTCACTTTGGAGCTTTCTTCCCTTCTCAACTTCTACAATGATGGTATCACTCTCCACCATATCCACGTTCACTTGTTATTTAGGCTCTTCCTCTTTTATATCCACTATCTGTGAGGACTGTGTAATATTCATCTTCTTAGGGGAAATCTGTTGATCACTGGTGCCCATGGCCTCTAAACTGCTTCTCTTGCTGTAAACACTTACTTTGGGGACTTTGAATATCAGATTCTGAGGATCTTACTATGTTTGACTCTGTTGAGGGGTTGCCTCCACTTGATGTGTTTGAGCTGGTTGTAGGATTGCTTCCATATCAACACATAATTCTAGATTTTTCAACTTCATGGATCATGTCTCATTGAATAGATCTACAAATATAATCACCACAAATACTGAATACACAATAGATCCACAAAGAAAGATAGAAGAAACCACACTTTATTATTACTAAACCCTTGAGGTAGGGCAACACCATACAATGGATCCTATTATGGAAGGGGTCCTCTCCTATTCACTTGCTTCTTGGAGGGGGCTTCCTCCTATTGAGCTACCGCTCCAAATACAATAATTCTCTTCATATCCCATTACATTGCTTGAACCCTTTATATAGTGCTACCATCACTTAATAACATTCTAGAGGAGGAATCTTCTAGAAGTAGAACCTTCTAAGAAATCCTCTTACATTTATTATATCTAACTACCCATTTATTATATATAACTACCATAGTGGGCCTTATTTAATAATATAGTGGATGTAGTCCACCTTACATTAAATGGCCTCCACTATTATCACTATGGGCCCTCTGCCCCCCCCCACTACCTCTCTAGCTACCTTACATTCCACCCCCCTTATGAAAGCGTTGTCCTCAACGCTTGATGTACAACCATATACCAGGGTCCCATGGATAAGTGTGGACCATAGTGCTGAAGTAGACTAGAGAACTAGGGCCCCATTGAGAAATGGTAGCCACCATGATGAAGTAGTCCAACCGCCATTGTAAACCAGAGTCCCATGTCCAATTGCTCATGTGAATCCCACATGGAAGATATCGGCACCCAATAACAAACTGAAAATGATGCTCCCAATACCGACACCTATCATGTGGATCCAAATAATAATATTCATCCACATAGTGGGAGATGATCAAAGATGAATCTAGAAGGAACAATACCATTGTAGAATATGCATGCTGGACGCTGGTAACTAGATCCTGATGTGGGACATTGATGTTCTCTACAGAAGGTGGAGTAGAGTCATCAAATAAAATATGAAAGTGGTTGTCATCCCAGAAATGAAAACTATCCATATACCAATCATCATATTTGGCCTCAAAATCATACCAAGCATATATTTCTTGATTATATTTATCCTTGATGTCTGCCATAAGAAATCTCTCCTGCATGCTATCTAATGAATCTTGAATACTACAAAAACTATCATTGAGACCATCTGCAAGGTCATGCAATCTAGCATCCAATGTGTCATACACTTGGGATTTGAATGCTTCAAGAATCTCTTGGAGGGTTTGAGAGGAAATATCCATTTGAACACCCTATGAACTCTTCTGTCTCGCAACCATCACGAAAAAACCCAAAAATAGAACAATAACTTACAACATAAAATCGTGGCTTTTTCTGGAAAAACCCTAAAAAACTCCTGAATTTAAAATGCTCATAACTTCACTTCCCGGACTCCGTTTTGGCTGATTTGTTTTTTGAAATTGGGTGAAATTGTGAGAGGAACTCATATATGTAATTTTTTTGGGCAAATTTGGCCTCCAACTGCTACAGAAATAAAAAAATCGCGCCGCCGTCCGCAGAAAAAACCCTGAAAAATTGCAGATTTTAAAACTTCAATGTCTTGGCTTCCCGAACTCTGTTTCAGACGATTTGTTTTTTCAACTTGGGTTTGTTTTTGAGAGGAACTCAGATCTACAACTTGTTTCTGCAAATTTTGCATAGAAATATACCGAAAAGTTCTGGAATGTCACGGCCCCTTTTTTCTTCTTCGAAAAAAAAATCTGCAAAAATAAAAAATATTTGCCCACAATGTCTGCCAAGGAAAGTGCTCTGATACCACTTGTTAAGAACCTGAATAGATCTAAAAATATAATCACCACAAATAATGAATACACAATAGATCCACAAAGAAAGATAGAATAAACCACACTTTATTATTACCAAACCCCTGAGGTAGGGAAACACCATACAATGGATCCTATTATGGAAGGGATCCTCTCCTATTCACTTGCCTCTTGGAGGGGGCTTCCTCCTATTGAGCTACCACTCCAAATACAATAATTCTCTTCATATCCCATTACATTTCTTGAACCCCTTTATATAGTGCTACCATCACCTAAGAACATTCTAGAGGAGGAATCTTCTAGAAGTAGAACCTCCTACGAAGTCATCTTACATTTATTATATCTAACTACCCATTTATTATATCTAACTACCATAGTGGGCCTTATTTAATAATATAGTGGACCTAGTCCACCTTACATTGAATTTCCTCTACTATTATCACTATGGGCCCTTTGGGCCCACCCATTACCTCTCTAGCTACCTTACATATCAAAATCCTCAACATGTTCATGCTCATAAGGGACCTGTTTGTTCATCAATCTTTTCTTGGATATGATCTGATGTGGATCATATCTTCTTCCCTGTAGCTATGCAAAACCAAACTCTTTGAACTTTTCTTGGATATGAGATAAGCATGGACTAGTTATGACAATGAAGGGTCCAATGATAAAAGGGAATTTGAGGCTTTGTGCAATTTCAGGAAACGCTCTGTCTCCGACTTGATTCTTTGCTTGATGAACTCAAGGGAAAAGACTCTGGGGGTCAGAAAAATAGGCAGAAGATAGGGGGATTCATGGCAACCATAAAACCAGACCACTGTTGAATGCTTGAACAATACCCACTCCCCCACTTTGTTTTCTGGGTTTGGCTGTAAATAACTCCTCATGTCATCCAAGACTCTTGGTAAGTTGGTGTTGAAAATCAAACTGTAAACCATGGACATGACTTTATTGATTAAGATGAGCAATTTGATCCTCTTACATTCAGTTGATATGAATGTTGCGTCAAGAAATTCTCTCTTATTTGTTTCCAGGAAAATCTTCAACAAGTATGTGTAATATCTAAAATGTCTTAGAGAGAGAAAATTCACTAGGTGTTTATGGATATTATTAGCTATGAACTGATCAAAACTGACACGGACTGATGGACTAGACTCTCACTAAAAATATTCCAACAGGAAACCCAACATGACCTCGACCACATGTTTTTCATTATCTAGACCTAAAATTTGACTTAGTAGAGAACATACCCATTGGACCTCAATAACCATTATACTCACATTTATTGGCAAAGACACTTTCTAAAATATGTTATGGTTTGACAATTGTCTATAAAAATAGATCTTTGAATTCTGATGGACACTCCCTGTAGATCCTAATTAGCTTTCCTTCCTCGAAAGTTTCAGACACTGTGGATAAAGAATCTGGCATGTCGAGGTCGCCTAAAATTGATAGACTCTCTACCCTACACAAGACCTCATACCCCTGTTTATTCACGACGACTTTCTCTTCCTGTGAATACTGCTCTATGCAACAACCTATGAATTCAGGAAAAGGGAAAGCGACCTCGACAAAGTAAGGGAGTATAGTGGTTTGGACTGCTTCAAGGAATGGTATCTTCTTTCCTACATTATTGAATATATTACTCCTGGATACAGATATGGGAAAAATGGTGATTTCAGTGTCAAACACATCTAAATCTCGATCAATTAGGGTTTCTTCATTTGACACAAGGTCTTTCTCTGTCACTGACGTTATGATAGGGTCCATGGTGGTGATGAAAAATACCTGGAAATGAGCGGAAATGGCGTGAGCTTCGCGTACTATTGAGATTCAGTTGAATTGGGTGGAAATGAGCGGAAATGGCGTGAGCTTCGCGTATTGTTGAGATTCAGTTGAATGGGGGTGGTCACGCCAACTTTAAAACATTCTAGTATTTTGAAAAATAATAAAATAAATGACTAGTGCCCTATATATACTTTTCCAATTTCAGTGGCGCAAGGAAGTGGTTTGGGGAAACCTACTTCTCGCCCTGAAATGCACCCAGTGGCGCCATGTGATCCCTACCGAAAACCATGGTTTATTTTTTTTCCCGCTTTCAGGAATTAACCTTCACACAAGTCCTTCACCCGAAATGATCCCCAACCGTCGATCTGGAGCACTCACGATCTGTGACGTATCGGGTCTCATCAACTCCATGATCCTGCTAGATTTAGCCTCCTCCTGCTAGATTTAATCCCTCCCTTGATTGATCAGACTTCCAACCAATTTATCACCTCGCTAAGTCTTGAAATCTCGGTTTCACACAATTTTTTTTGATGGTGATAACGTGGGCTCCAACCGGGGATGCTATCTTGCCAGCGAGGTAGAAAAGAACGGTAGAATGAGTGCCTACCCATTGGGATTTATTTTACTCCTGCAACTAAATTTACCAACATCTTATTCACAAAAATCAAAATCTACTCAGCATAACTTAGGGCCTTCGCTTCGAGCTTCAATTTTTGCTGATTTGATTCCAACTTCTTCAACTGAAAAATGAAAATGGTTATATACAATGAATGAGAAGGGTGATAGTTCCTTTAAATGATATAATGTGTGAGAAACATGCCATTCATAGGTCCTCCTCCAACGATATGTCCATTACTTTCCTGTAGCAGATAGGCATTATTTCCATAGTATGCCACGATTTTGAAGGTCCCAGCCATAGATGGTCAAATTTCCAATGATTTCCTATGTCTTCATTTCTAGCATCCCATATCAACACCAAATCCCCCACTTTGAAATCATTCTCCTTAGTATGCTTGTCAAAAACCTTTTTAATCATGTCCTGGTCCAGCTGAGAGTTTTTGAAGGTTTTCTCTCTTGTTTGCTGGACATTGATCAGTTCATTTGTTCTCCTTCTAGTGACATCTGTTTCAACATCTTGCTCCTATAGCAATCTCATCATTGGAAATCCTAATGCAGTAGGAAATCATGCCTTTGTGCCATATGCTGATTTTTCAATAAGCTAGGCTTAAGGATGAAGTTCATTCCATTTTAGCATTTTACTTAAACCATAACCAATTATGTTGCAGCAACCAAGATCACAAGAAGAAACACCACCATGTACAAGTACACAAGAAGTATCCTGGGAAACCATTCTCAACAAGGTAAGAAAACCCAACCAATCCTTTGCTATATTCTTCAAGAGAAAGACCTTCACCACCAAGAAAACCTAGAACACAAAAGGGTGCTCACAAACCCTAGAAGACTAGTGCCCAAGAGAGGTGCACACTTTTCCCAAGTAGATGTACTTTCTGAAATTTCCAACTCACACAAAAGATATGATTCCTCAATGGGGAATTTAACTTTACTTATACTAGACTGAACTTGTCAACAAAAGTGTCTATTGGCACAACAAGGTCGACCTCACTGGCTCACAATATAATTAATATTAACCAGATTAATTATCTTTTACATTAATTATTAATCACATTAAGGTGTGGCCAACCTGTACCCTTTACATCAAAATTAGGGTTATAAGCATGTATGACTCTTTAAAAATATAGCAAAGGATATTATACAACCACTGGTGCTCATCCATTATGGGAACATCCATAGGGATGTCCATGTCTCTGGCTCACTACATTACAAAGAAGAACCACTTCTTCACTAGTGCTTAGCCACTAGGATCACGTTCACATGTGCTTGTCCACAGACACGTCCACTCAACAGATCTTCTTTCCCACTGCATTACACATGAGATTCATCTAGAGTTTCTCATCAACTCTTATGCTCAAAGGAGGCTAATACATCATATTCATTTCTGTTCTCATGACGATGCACCCAACGCTTTGGGATTTCACATGTCCACCTTTTTCTCAGCCACAAGCATGTCCAACTCTGCAGATCTCCTTTCTCATTGCGTTACATAGAAGAATCATCTGGTGTTCTTCTCAACTCTCTGTAAGGAGGATGCCATCTCTACGTTCCAAATCTGTCTCATATAGGAACCACACACCCCTCTCATGGGCTCTCTCTTGGGTTTGTGTCCTGGAGAATGTCTCACATAGCTGCAATCATCAACACTCCCTCTTAGCTAGGGAGTCATTCTTCATCAGTCCAAGTCTCACACACATGCACTTTGAACTTTGTCTTGGCTGTAGTCATCAAAATGCCTTCTCAACTAGGGAAGTATTCTTCACCAAGATAATTTGGTGAAGATGTTTGCAATCTTTTCAAGTGTAGGAAGGTACTGCATGCATACTATTTTCCTTTGCATCATATCTCTGATATAATGATATTTCATCTCAATATGTTTCGATTCATCAAGAAACACTGGGTTCTCAAATATCTTTACACATGACTCTTGGTTATCATCATAGGATCCATATCATGGTCAAGTAAATCTATCAGAAGCTTGTGAAGCCATATGGATTCACACACTCGATTCTACATAATCTACTTCTGTGGTACTCAAGACCACCGAGTTTTGTTTCCTAATGCATCAGGAAACCATGGAAAACTTCACGGTAAAACAACAATCGGATGTGCTCTTCCGGTCTACTATACTTTCTGTCCATTTTGCATATCCTTGCAAACTCAAGTCTACACTAGAGACATATCAGAGGCTATATCTAATTGTGCCTCGTAGATATCTGAATACATGTTTCGCTGCTGTCTAGTGAGTCTGTCTCAGCTGACTCATGGAATGACTAAATACATTCACTACATAACATGAATCAAGTCTAGTGTTAACCAAATACATCAATGATCCAATCAACCGTGGATCAATCTTGTCTGAATCATCATCATTCATGTTCTTTAAATCCATCACCGTGTATTTGGATTATGTCATACTGAACTTCTTTAATATTCCCACTGTATATTTTCCTTGACTCAGGAAACTCTCATCAGTCCTCTACCATGATTCGTTTCCCAAGAAGTAGTGCATCATACTCATATCCTTCATATCGAAATCAGAAGTCAAAGATTACTTGTATCCAACAACAAGGCTTTCTGAATAAGTCATCAAAATCAGGCTCTTGTCACCAACACTATAATAATGTAGGTTTGGATCAACAATACTCTTACTAAAACCCAAACTTATTAAGAATCTATCCATCTGATATAGTTTCCAACTCATGGATGGTAGTACAAATGGAAGTGTATTGGGCCTATTGGATCAAGTGTCTCATCATAGACAACTCCCTCTGCTTGTGAGAATCCTTTGGTTATAGATCTTGCTTTGTATTTCTCGACACTTCCATCATCTGCATGTTTGATCTTATATATCTACTTGGAAGTTACCACAAACTTCCCTTCTAGTATCTGAACAATATATTGAACATCATTCTTTTAAGATATACTGGTATTCTTTTGTTATGGCATCTTTCCATACATGTTCTCCTGTTGCTTCTCCAAAACAAGGAGGCTCAAAATCAATGAAGTGGTTCATGACTGAAGGATAGCTCGAAAATATATTTTTCTTTCTCGGGATGTGCCTTGAGGGGCTTGTATGTTCCTCTGCCTCCTGTAGAGTGAGCCTAGGAAGGCCTTTTATGCCCTACTGCAATATCTCTGTACATATCAATTGGAGCAACTTTATCAACTGGAATAATGTCTATCTCCCTCTGAAATGCTGAAGGGGGAGAAGGTATTATCTTTCTATCAATCTCCATCTGAGATTCTTTGGATCTTTGAAGGGATATCTCTTCTTTAAGGAAAACATATCTGTTTGTCTCAATCTTTCTCTAACTAGGGATGTAGGTCTGGAATGTCTTTGAAGATTCATTGTTTATCCCATAAATGTATCCTTTCTCTCTGAAGGGTCTAGCTATTGATTTTTCATAAGCTAGGTTAAGAATGTAGTTCTTTTAATTTCATCATGTATTAACCATAAACAAGAATGTTGCAGCAACCAATATCACAAGAAGAAACACCATGCACAAGAACACAAGATATATCCTGGGAAACCCTTCTCAAACAAGGAAGAACAACCTAGTCAAATCCTTTGCTATACTCTTCAAGAGAAATACCTTTCACCTCTAAGAATGACTTAGCACACAAGAGAGTGCTTAAGCCCTAGAACACTAGCGCCCAAGAGAGGTGCGCACCTTTTCCAAAGAGAAGTACTTGCTGAAATTTCCAAAACATATGAGAAAGATATGATTCTACAATGGAGAATCATCTCCTATGTATATTAGACTTTGACCAATTAACAAGGGAGACTATTGGAACAATAGGGCCGACCTCTCTAAGTCAAATATACTTTATTATTATATTTATTATTATAATTAATATTCACATTATTAATTATCTTCTTTATATTAACCATATTAAAATAGGGCCGATCTGTACCCTTTACATAATAACTAGGGTTATAGGTAGGTCTGACTCTTGAACAATATATAGCAAAGGATCTGATACACCCACTAGTGCTCATCCACTAGGGGCACATCCATAGGGATGCCATAGCTCTGGTTCATTGCATTAACCAGATACATCAAGGACCCAATGAGTTGTCGATATAAATGTGGATCTACGTCTATTGAATCGATATCATTCATCTTCTTCAGGTCCATTACCATTGGAGTTGGCATAGATTTACAGTCTGTCATTTGGAATCTTTTTAGAATCTCCAAGGTATATTTTCCTTGATTTAGGAAAATATCGTCTGATCTCTGCTATACTTCTAGTCCCAAGAAGTAATGCATTTGACCCAAATCCTTCATTTCAAATTTGGCAGTTAATGCCTATTTTCATTCAACAATGAGTCTTTATGAGCTGATGATGAAAATATAATCCACATATATAACTAGAATCAAGCATTCGTTTCCATTAATGCTGTAATATAAGTTTGGGTTTGCTGAGATTTTGTTAAAACCCAAACTCATCAAGAAACCATCCATTTTTTCGTACCAAGCACGTGGGGATTGTTTTAGGCCGTATAAGGCTTTCTTCAATCTGCAACCATGAAATTTTTCATTGTGTATAACGAAACTTTATGTTTGTTCAATATAGACTTCTTCCTCAATTTTTCCATTGAGAAAAGTTGTTTTTACATCCATCTGATGTAGCTTCCAACCCATGGAAGAAACTAGTGCAATGATGGATCAAATGGAGGTATATCTGGCTAATGGGGAGAAAGTCTTGTCATAGTTGACTCCCTCTATTTATGGAACCCTCTGGCCACGAATCTTGCTTTATATTTTTCAATGCTTCCATCAACAACATGTTTGATTTTGTAAATCCATTTGGAAGTTACTACGAACTTCCCTTCTGGTCTTGAGACAACATACCATACATCATTCTTTAGTATATATTGATATTCTTTTGTCATGGCATCTTGCCATACTTGTTCACTTGAGGATTCTCCATGACAGGTTGGTTCTGAATCAATAATGTGAGTCATAGCTGAAAGGTAGCTAGAGAATCTCTTAGGTCTCTTGCTTTCTCTAATTGCTCCTTGTGGAGATTTATGTATTTCTTCTTCTTCTATCATTTGGCATGCCCAAACAGGTCTTTTATGTCCAATAGTGATGTCCCTAGGTACATTACTTGGGGCAACCAAATCTTCTAGAGGAATTGGATCAATTGGTGTCGTAGGCTCATTTGGAACAATATTTGTCTCCCTATGAACTGCTGAATGAGAAGGAGGTATTATTTCACCATCTATTTCCATCTGAGCTTCTCTAGATTTCTAGAAGGCTACTTCTTCTTCAAAATTAACGTCTCTGCTTACTTCAATTTGTCTCTGTCCTAGGATGTAGATTCAATATGCTTTTGAGGATTCACTGTATCCTACAAAAGTACCTTTTCTTCCTGAAGGTTCTAGTTTGGATCTCTTTTCTTTGGGTACATGAATGTACACTGGACATCCAAATATTCTGAAGTGTCCCATCTCAGGTTTCACTTTGGTGAATGCTTCTTCTAGAGTAATGTTATTCAGGATCTGATGAGGGCTACGGTTTTGAACATATACTGCAGTCATACATGCTTCTACCCATAGAGTCATAGGTAGACTCTGATCATGTATCATTGCCTTGGTTGTTTCAATGATGGCTCTGTTCTTCCTTTCAAAAACCCCATTTTGTTGAGGTTTGTACGGAACTGTGAGCTCCCTCTTGATCTCTTCTTCAACACAAAAATTGATGAATTCTTTTGAGATGTATTCTCCTCCATTGTTTGATCTCAATACTTTGATTTTTCTTCCAGTCAGGTTTTCAACCTGATCTTTGAGTTCTTTGAATTTGGCAAGGACTCCATCCTTGTTCTTTACGAAGTAGATCCAATTTTTCATGGAGTGGTCATCTATGAATAGTAAATAGTACAAGTACCCATTTAAGGATGCAACAGTCATTGGCCCACATACATCTGAATGGATCAAGTGCAATATTTTTTTGGATCTGTTGTCACTGTTGGGAAAGGATCCTTTAACATTCTTACCAAGGGCACAACCTTTGCAAACGCCTTCATGATGGATCTAGATCTCTGGTAGAACTGTTACCATTTTCCTTAGAGATGGAAGAGATCTATAATGAATGTGAGCAAGACTTCTATGCTACACCTCACTTAGACTGATAGTGTCATGTAGTAAGGATTGAACTGGTTTGATGGTCAACTTGTATAAGCTTTTATCTCTGATGCTGATTTCTTTGGAAGAGTTGATATGAGAGTCTTTGTTCCATGGAAGGACTCTTCCTTCTGAGAAGGTAATTTTGTAACCTTTGTCTTTAAGTGATGAAATAGAGACAAGGTTTCTCTTCATTCCTGGTACATATAGAACTTCTTCTAGTTTGAGCTGCATATTTGAATCTAGTTGGAAGGTGGAGGTTCCAACTCCTCTCACGCTATATCTAGCATCATCTCCAAGGACAACATGTATATGTGTCTCCTTTTCAATGAAGTGTGTTAAATGATTTATAATACTGGTCATGTTCCTAGAGGCACCACTGTCAATTAACCAAGTATTTTAATTGACAGGAACCATACCTGAGAGTGTTGATATGTTGATGTCTTCATTGCTTTGGAGTCTTGGGTTGAGCTTGCTTCCCATCATGAAATTGCTCATCTTCACAAACCCTTTGTTAACTAGTCTAGAAAACCTAACGACTAGGCTAGACTAACACTTTTAGGTTTTGTTGGGCTTATGACTGCCAAAAATAAGCCTTTAAATATGATAGTTTCTTCAAGAAATTCTCAGAAGTATGATTTAGAATTTTCTGCAGAATTTTGACGAAACCCTAGAAACCCTTAGAGTCAAAATTTTGAAAATGCTCAGAATTTAGTTCTGAGACTTGCTGGAGGTACGTTGAAGAAGGCCGTACCCTTCTAAGTATTTTTCATCCCAAGCATCCAAGTTTGAGTGGTGAAACTTCTCTAAAAAAGGGGGCCATATGGATTTTCTGAAAACCCTAGGAGGGTCGTACAGTTTCAAGTGAGAGAGTAGATGATCTGGAGAAATCTTGTGCAATGGGATATTCAAGACCTATGCTCTGATACCATGTTGATTCTTCATAATCTAGGTTAAGAATGTAGTTCATTTAATTTCATCATGTATTAACCTTAAACAAGAATTTTGCAGCAACCAAGATCACAAGAAGAAACACCATGCACAAGAACACAAGATATATCCTGGGAAACCCTTCTCAAACAAGGGAGAAAAACCTAGCCAAATCCTTTTCTATACTCTTCAAGAGAAAGACCTTTCACCACCAAGAATGACTTAATAGACAAGAGGGTGCTTAAGCCCTAGAAGACTAGCGTCCAAGAGAGGTGTGCACCTTTTCCAAAGCGAAGTAGTTTCTGAAATTTCCAAAACATATGAGAAGGATATGATTCTACAATGGAGAATCATCTCCTACTTATATTAGACTTTGACCAATTAACAAGGGCGGCTATTGGCACAATAGGGCCTACCTCTCTAAGTCAAATATACTTTATTATTATATTTATTATTATAATTAATATTCAAATTATTAATTATCT
Organism: Picea engelmannii; assembly: GCA_009831015.1. NCBI lineage: Eukaryota > Viridiplantae > Streptophyta > Pinopsida > Pinales > Pinaceae > Picea > Picea engelmannii. The sequence goes on from ML807625.1 coordinate 46,128, forward strand.
TCTTTATATGAATCATATTAACATAGGGTCGACATGTACCCTTTACATAATAACTAGGGTTACATGTAGGTATGACTCTTGAAAAATACATAGCAAATGATCTGATACACCCACTAGTGCTCATTCACTAGGGGCACATCCATAGGGATGCCATAGCTCTGGTTCATTGCATTACACAAATGAACCAGATCTTCACACGTTCACCTATGCTCGTGCACATGCACGCCCACTATACAGACATGCTTTCCCACTGCCACCAACATGAGAATCATCTGGAGTCTTCTCATCAACTCTACTGCTCAGAGGAGGCCATCACATCATCTTCATTTATGTTCACATGATGATGTGCCCAACTCTTTTGGTATTTCCCATGTTCACCTTGTGCTCAACCACATGCACGTCCTAACTCAATAGATCGCTTTTCCACCGGATGATCATATGGAGTTCTTCTCTCTCACATCATGGAGGAGGCCATTTCTACATTCCTAGCCATGTCCCAGGATGGAACCACAAACCCTTCTTAGGGGATTTCTCTCAGGTTTGTAATTTGAGAGTAAGGCTTCACATAGATGCTATATTCCACATCTCATAGGTTTGTAAGCTGAAGGATGTCTCCTATAGTTGCATTCATAAACACTAGCTTGGACTTCTTCTCTTTGGGTACATGAAAATACACTGGGAACCCAAATATCCCGAAGTGTCCAATCTCAGGCTTCACTTCGGTGAAGGTTTATTTGGGATTTATGTTTTTGAAAGTCCGATGAATACTCTTGTTCTGAACATATACTGTGTCATGCATGCTTCTGCCCATGGAATCATAGAAATATTCCGATCATGCATTATTACATTGGTTGTCTCAATGATGGTTCTATTCTTCCTCTTTTTCAAATAGTTCTGACTCCTTCTGAGTCAAGTGACTCCCTTTGAAGGATAAGCATCTTCCTTTGTTCTTAACCTTTCTAGAACAAGAAAACAAGAGGAACCAAAACAAGAATATTTCCTAAAGGAGAATAATGAGTACATCTCTAGAATCAAAACAATTTAAGGATTGTTGTCACAACTACAACACCTACTTGTAATGTAGAAAACTTTATAACTATAGGTTAGAGAAATGACAATTACAACAATCAAACCTGGAGTCTTCACTTCCAGTGTGTTGTTCCTCTGAATGCACTGAGATCCCTCTGGATCCAAGACTTTAGCAAAAGGTTCCTTCGTGCTGCAATTACCCTCATGACAATGATACAAATAATATATATATATATATATATATATATATATATATATATATATATATATATAAGTGCATACCTGAGGATGCTAATATGATTTCTCCAATGGCACACGATCTCTGTCCTATGACGTCTTCATGAAGGAGGTAGTCACATTGACACATTTTTGTATCACCCACAATAATTCTTCCTTTGAAGTCTTGTCTTCAAGGAAATTGAAGTTGCTTGATCCATAAAGCTTATCTTCCATCATAGTTTTGTTCATCATAATTTTAGATTCTTCACAACCCTTTGTCAACTGGGCTAGAAAACCTAACGGCTAGGCTAGGATAGCACTTTTAGGTTTTGTTGGACTTATGACTGCCAACAATAATCCTTTGAAAGATAGGAGAATCATTGGTGAAACCTCTTAGAAAGGTAGCTTGTAAAATTTTTCTAGAAACCCTAGGAGGGTCGTACGATTTTGTAGGAGAGAGAATATGGCTGAAAATTGCTTGTACAATGGGTTCTTCAAGACATATTCTCTGATACCATGTTGATTTTTCAATAAGCTAGGCTTAAGCATGAAGTTAATTCCATTCTAGCATTTTACTTAAACCATAACCAATTATGTTGTAGTAACCAAGATCACAAGAAGAAACACCATGCACAAGTACAGAAGAAGTATCTTGGGAAACCCTTCTCAACAAGGGAAGAAAACCCAACCAATCCTTTGCTATATTCTTCAAGAGAAAGACCTTCACCACCAAGAAAACCTAGCACACAAAAGGGTGCTCACAAACCCTAGAAGACCTGCGCCCAAGAGAGGTGCACACTTTTCCCAAGTAGATGTACTTGATGAAATTTCCAAACTCACACAAAAGATATGATTCCTCAATGGGGAATTTACCTTTACTTAAACTAGACTGAACCTGTCAACAAAAGTGTCTATTGGCAGAACAATGCCGACCTCACTAGCTCACAATATAATTAATATTAACCAGATTAATTATCTTTTACATTAATTATTAATCACATTAAGGTGGGGCCAACATGTACCCTTTACATCACAATTAGGGTTAGAGGTAGGTCTGACTCTTTAACAATATAACAAGGGATCTTATACACCCACTAGCGCTCATCCACTAGGGGTACATCCATAGGGATATCCATATCTCTGGCTCACTGCATTACATAGAAGAACCACTTCTTCACTAGTGCTCATCCACTAGGATCACGTTCACTTGTGCTCATCCACAAGCACATCCACTCAACAGATCTTATTTCCCACTGCATTACACAGGAGATTCATCTGGAGTTTCTCATCAACTCTTATGCTAAGAGGAGGCTAATACATCATCTTCATTTATGTTCTCATGACGATGCACCCAAAACTTTGGGATTTGACACGTTCACCTTGTGCTCAGCCACAAGCACGTCCAACTCTACAGATCTCCTTTCTCACTGCATTACACATGAGAATCATCTGCAGTTCTTCTCAACTCTCTGTAAGGATGAGGCCATATCTACGTTCCATCTCTGTCTCATATAGGAACCACACACCCCTCTCAGGGGCTCTCTCTTAGGTTTGTATCTTGGAGAATGTCTCACATAGCTACAATCATCAACACCATACACAATCTGGAAGGGTGAAGTAGCAATTGACCTTTTGGTAGTGATCTTGTCAGCCCATCGTACATGGATGCGATTTTTATGCCAATATGTTTTGTTATCTTGCATCAACCTCTTGATAATTTTGGTTAAGCTCTTATTGGATGACTCAACCAATCCATTACCTTGAGGGTAATAAGATGTGGAATGAACAAGCGTTATATTGTGATCACTGCAAAATTTTTCCATCTACTTGGACTTAAATGCCACTGCATTGTCTGTAATGATTTTGATCGGACACCCAAACCTGGACAAATATTGTTCTCCAAAAAATGAATGATAACAACATATGTGGCTTGTCTAGTGGGAATTGCCTCAATCCACTTGGTGAAGTAATCTGTGGCCTTCAGTATCCACTTGTGTTGAGCTGAGGACTGTGGATGAATTTATCCTATGAAATGAAGGCCCCATTGTCTAAGAGGTGCTTCAATAGAGATGGTTTTCAAAGGAAAAGGCTGCAATTTTCTCTTCCCATAAAAAATTTGGCATTCATGATAGCTTGAAACTTCTTTATAGACATCATAAAAAATACTAGGCCAATAGAACTCAACCATCAATATCTTGTGCACAATGGTTTTCCAATAGTGGTGCCCTCCAAAGTCACCTTTATGAAACTCTCTGATGGTCTTTTCTGCTTCTCCCTTGATCTAGATTATTTTTGGCACGAAATGAGAGAAGAGACATAATAAAGAAATTCAAAAAGATATCGCTGATATCCAATAATATAACATAAATGTATCAGAGATGCAACCATAAAAATAGAGATACAGTAATACACAATTTCTATTAATGAAATAAATGTACAGAGACTGTAAAAATACTGAGTGAAATACTCGCTAGAATGGTGGCAACTTATCTTTGAGAAGAGATGTGACGGATACTCGCATTCACAAGAAGATGATGACAATGAGGATTTGAAGGCATTTTTTCAATAAATAGGAATGCAAAAAAACCTAGACATCCAAAAACCTAACCCTAGGAGATGAAGCGCCAAAAGTCATGTGGGCCCTGTTTGGGTAAGTTAGTACATCAACTTCCTGGGGTCGTAACTTTTGCATATGATCTCCATTTTAGGCGTATAATAGCTCGTTGGAAAGGTATCGTCGAGAAGATTAATTTTGGGGGCTCAATTAATCCTTCGACTATCACTGAGAACCTCTATATATAAAATCCTTCATTTAGGCCTTCAAAATGGCCCTGAAAGTTAAAACCTGCTAAAAATAGTAAATTGCCAAAATTGCCAGATAGCTGTTTTGAGACATTTGGAAAATGTGGGTGGCCATCGATATCCACCTAGATCAATCCTCCCTCCTTAGGAAGCATTGGTCTCCATTGCATTGAGTTCCTGGGGGAGAGGGAAAAGTGTTTGTTGAATCTGCATCTTGGTGGGCTGCTTGTCTTGCTGGAGACATCGTGCTGCTCAGTTTGTGGAAATATCTCAAGAACCTGTTGAGGTTGAGGCTGTTCAACAAGTCAAGATACATGAGAGGACGATGTGCAGAAGGAATCTTTTCACTTTGCTGCAGCCTTGTCGACCTTCTTCTGTTAGATAGAAGGTGCTTGGGGAAAGGTTGTAGTGGTTGCAATGTCCTTTTGTTCTCCTTTTGAATAGATTGTGAAGAAGCTGAATTTTGCAGTATGAGATACTACCATGCGACACTTTTTAGGTGGAACAATAGTCAGAACTACCTCTGGTATTTTGTAGAGATGACCCCCCAAAGTAACAATGACACTACGGGGTCGAGACTCATAAACAACATGGTGTCTCCACATATATGGTTGGCCCAAGAGCACATCATAGACATCCAGTGGGGAAACATCACATAATACCTCATCCTTGAAGGGTTGGATGCCGTATGATAATCGACACTATTGGCTGACATAAAGATCTCATCCTTGGCGAAGCCACCCGATGTTGTATGGATGTGGGTGTGGTTTTTTCGACAATCCCAACTATTTGATGACCTCTGATGAGATGAGGTTCTTCTATCTTTATAAATTCGTCAAAGCAGGGCAGCTCCTGCACCAAGGCAAGTCACTCACCCGGGGCCAAATTCAGCAGAAATTTCCTCATCTGATGGGGGACCTCAACGCAATGGAGACCATTGATTCCTAAGGAGGGAGGATTGATCCAGATGGATATCAGTGGCCACCCACCTTTTCCAACTGGATCAAAAAAGTTATCTGGAATTTTTGACAATTTACTATTTTTAGCAGGTTTTAACTTGCAGGGCTATTTTGAGGGCCTAAATGAAGGATTTTAGAGATAGAGGTTCTAAATGATAGCCGAAGGTGTAATTTATCCCCCAAAATGAATTTCCTTGATGATACCTTTCCAACGAGCTGTTATACGCCTAAAACGAAGATCGTATGCAAAAGTTATGACCACGGGAAGTTGATGTACTAACCTACCCAAATGGGGTCCACATGACTTTTGGCACTTCATCTCCTAGGGTTAGGTTTTTGGATGTCTAGGGTTTTTGGAATTCCTGTTTATTGTAAAAAGGCCTTCAAAGCCTCATTGTCATCATCTTCTTACGAATGCAAGTAGCCGTCACATCTCTTCTCAGAGATAAGCTGCCACCATTCTAGCGAGTCTTTCACTATGTATTTTTATAGTCTCTATACATGTATTTCATTAATAGAAATCATGTATTACTGTATCTCTATGTTTATGGTTGCATCTCTGATACATTTATGTTATATTATTGGATATCCATGATATCTCTGTGAATTTATTTATTATATCTCCGCTCTCATTTCATGCTGAAATACATTTATGTTATATTATTGGATATCCACGATATCTCTGTGAATTTCTTTATTATATCTACGCTCTCATTTCGTGCTGAAAATAATCCGGATCAATGGTATCAGAGATGCAACCATAAACACAGAGATACAACAATACACCATTTCTATTAATGAAATAAATGTACATAGACTGTAAAAATACAGAGTGAAAGACTTGCTAGAATGGTGTCAGCTTATCTCTGAGAAGAGATGTGATGGCTACTCGCATTTGCAAGAAGATTATGACAATGAGGCTCTGAAGGCCTTTTTACAATAAAAAGGAATGCCAAAAATCACATTAATAGAAATTGTGTATTATTGTATCTCTGTGTTTATGGTTGCATCTCTGATACGTTTATGTTATATTATTGGATATCCACGATATCTCTGTGAATTTCTTTATTATATCTCCGCTCTCATTTCGTGTCAAAATACATTTATGTTATATTATTGGATATACTCAATATCTATGTGAATTTCTTTATTATATCTCCGCTCGCATTTCGTGCCGAAAATAATCTAGATCAGTGGTATCAGAGATGCAACCATAAACACAGAGAGATACAATAATACACGATTTCTATTAATGAAATAAATGTACAAAGGCTGTAAAAATACAGAGTGAAAGACTCGCTAGAATGGTGGCAACTTATCTCTGAGAAGAGATGTGACGACTACTTGCATTTGCAAGAAGATGATGAAAATGAGGCTTTGAAGGCCTTTTTACAATAAACAGGAATGCCAAAAACCCTAGACATCCAAAAACCTAACCCTAGGAGATGAAGCGCCAAAAGTCATGTGGGCCCCGTTTGGGTAAGTTAGTACATCAACTTCTCGGGGTCGTAACTTTTGCATGCGATCTTCATTTTAGGCGTATAATAGCTCGTTGGAAATTTATCGTCGAGGAGATTCATTTTGGGGGCTCAATCATGCATTTGGTTATCATTGAGAAACTCGATCTCTAAAAGCCTTCATTTAGGCCCTCAAAATGGCCCCGAAAGTTAAAACATGCTAAAAATAGTAAATTGCCAAAATTGTCAGATAATTGTTTTGAGCTATTTGAAAAAGGTGGGTGGCCACTGATATCCACCTGGATCAATCGTCTCTCCTTAGGAAGCAATGGTCTCCATTGTGTTAAGTTACCGGGGGAGAGGGAAAAACGTTTGTTGAATTTGCATCTTGGTGGGCTGCTTGTCTTGCTAGAGACGTCGCGCTGCTCAGTTTGTGGAAATCTGTCACAAACCTGTTGAGGTTGAGGCTATTCAACAAGTCGAGATATATGAGAGGACGATGTGCAGAAGGAATATTTTCACTTTGCTGCAGCCTTGTCGACCTACTTCTATTGGATAGAAGGTGCTTGGGGAAAGGTTGTAGTGGTTGCAGTGTCCTTTTGTTCTCCTTTTGAACAGATTGTGAAGAAGCTGAATTTTGCAGTATGAGATACTACCTTACAGTACATTTTAGGTGGAACAGTAGTCAGAACTACCTCTGGTATTTTGTAGAGATGACCCCCCAAAGTAACAATCACACTACGGGGTCGAGACTCATAAACATCATGGCGTCTTCACATATATGGTTGGCCCAAGAGCACATCATAGACATCGAGTGGGGCAACATCACATAATACCTCATCCTTGAAGGGTTGGATACCGTATGATAATCAAAACTGTTGGCTGACATGGAGATCTCGTCCTTGGCGAAGCCACCAAATTTTGTATGGATGCGGGTGTGGTGTTGTCGATAATCCAAAGTGTTTGACGACCTCTGCTGAGATGAGGTTATTCTGGCTTTATCGAGTCGTCAAAGAAGGGTAGCTCCTTCACCAAGGCAAGTGGCTCACCCGGGGCCAAATTCAACAGAAATTTCCTCATCTGATGGGGGACCTCAACGCAATGGAGACCATTTATTCCTAAGGAGGGAGGATTGATCCAGATGGATATCGGTGGCCACCCACCTTTTCCAACTAGCTCAAAACAATTATCTGACAATTTTGACAATTTACTATTTTTAGCAGGTTTTAACTTCTGAGGCCATTTTGAGGGCCTAAATGAAGGATTTTCAAGATAAAGGTTCTAAATGATATCCAAAGGCATAATTGAGCCCCCAAAATGAATATCCTCGACGATATATTTCCAACGAGCTATTATACGCCTAAAACGAAGATCGTATGCAAAAGTTACGACCTCGGGAACTTGATGTACAACTTACCCAAACAGGGCCCACATGACTTTTGGTGCTTCATCTCCTAGGGTTAGGTTTTTGCATGTCTAGGGTTTTTGGCATTCCTGTTTATTGTAAAAAGGCCTTCAGAGCCTCATTTTCATCATGTTCTTGCGAATGCGAGTAGCCGTCACATCTCTTCTAAGAGATAAGCTGCCACCATTCTAGCGAGTCTTTCACTCTGTATTTTTATAGTCTCTATACATTTATTTCATTAATAGAAATAGTGTATTACTGTATCTCTGTGTTTATGGTTGCATCTCTGATACATTTATGTTATATTATTGGATATCCGCGATATCTCTGTGAATTTCTTTATTATTTCTCCGCTCTCATTTCGTGCCGAAATACATTTATGTTATATTATTGGATATCCGTGATATCTCTGTGAATTTCTTTATTATATCTCAGCTCTCATTTCATGCCAAAAATAATCCAGATCAGTGGTATTATAGATGCAACCATTAACACATAGATATAGTAATACACAATTTCTATTAATGAAATAAATGTACAGAGACTGTAAAAATACAGAGTGAAAGACTCGCTAGAATGGTGGCAGCTTATCTCTGAGAAGAGATGTTACGGCTACTCGCATTCGCAAGAAGATGATGAAAATGAGGCTCTGAAGGCCTTTTTACAATAAACAGGAATTCCAAAAACCCTAGACATCCAAAAACCTAACCCTAGGAGATGAAACGCCAAAAGTCATGTGGGCCCCGTTTGGGTAAGTTAGTACATCAACTTCCCAGATTCGTAACTTTTGCATACGATCTCCGTTTTAGGCGTATAATAGCTCGTTGGAAAGGTATCATCGAGGAGATTCAATTTTGGAGCTCAATAATTCCCTTGTATATCATTTAGAACCTCTATCTCAAAAATCCTTCATTTTGGCCCTCAAAATGGCCCCGAAAGTTAAAACCTGCTAAAAATAATAAATTGCCAAAATTGCCAGATAACTGTTTTTAGCCATTTGAAAAAGGTGGGTGGCCACCGATTTCCACTTGGATCATCCCTCTAGCAAACAACTCAACAATATTACTCCTAGATACTTCCAATACAAAGACTGATTTACAATAAAAAACTTTGCTGCTTTTAGCTTTAAGAACATGGCCTTGGTTTTACTCAATTCAGGAGGAGCCTGCAAATTTCTCAATACATAAAGAATATAAACATACCATGGGGAGTCAATGAATTTTTGAGATACCCGAGGGACCTTTTCTTCTTCTGAGTCTGCTGAAAAATCAACAATGAAGTTAATTCCCAAGAGCTCACAATTTGTCTGTGCCATCATCTTGGGAAGTCCTTTCCCTTTGATCAACTTTGTAGGTTTTATCTCAAGTTCATATTCCAACAACACAACTATCCACTTTCCCCTTTTTCCCTCAGGATCAGGCTGAGTTAAAATGTCTTTCATAGAATTGCTAGACACATAGGAAGTTGTATGAGAATGCAAGATATAAAATCGAAACTCCTTTAGGGCCTTGACCAATGCATATGCCTGCTTTTCATTGATATCATACTTCAATGGGGAATCTCTCAATGTCCTACTATAGTATGATATAGGTCTCTCAAAATTATGCTCATCCTTCTGTAATAGAACATCAACAATGGTGTTCTCTAAGGCAAAAGAAAACAATATAAAGTCTTTTTCAAAATTAGGATTGGCCAGTACTGGGGCCTTGGTCAATGCCACTTTAATGTCTTCAAATGATTTTCTAGCTTCAGGGGTCCACTTTATCTCACTTCCTTTCTTCAGTATGTTAGTGATATGCTTTATGATTTCAATCAGTTTAGAGATGAATCTTCTCAGAAAGTTTACTTTCCCCAAGAAATATTGCACTTCTTTTTTTCTTTTGGGCGTGCAAATTTTCAAGATCCCCTCAACTCTGATGGGATCTATATTTATTCCCTCCTTTGAAATAATGTGACCAAGTAACTTCCCTTCTTCCATGCCAAAATTTGACTTCTTGGGGTTCAATGAAATGCCAATCTTTCTACACTTTTCAAAATCCCTCCTTAGATGTTTAAGATGTTCTTCATCATAAGTCGAATACACAGTGATATAATCTAAGTAAATAACAATAAATTTATCTTTCTCATCAGAAAAAGCTATATCCATAGCCCTTTGAAATGTTGATCCTGCATTCATGAGCCCAAAAGACATCTTGGCATACATGAAAGTGACCCATGGTGTTGTAAATGTTGTCTTTTACTGATCATCAGGGTGTACCATGATTTGATTGTACCTAGAGAAACCATCCAACATTGGCATTTTTTGAGAACCCACCACTTTCTGTAGAATGTGATCCATCTTAGGCAATGGGTATTTTTCCTCGAGAGACACCTTGTTCATATTTATGAAGTCTACACATAATCTGATCTCTCCACTCTTCTTTCTGACAAGCACCGAATTTTCCACCCACTTGGAAAACCTCAAAGACACTATGATCTTGGCTTCAAACAACTTCTTTATCTATTTCTCAATCAAGGTTGGCAACTAAGGATTGATTCTTCTTAATTTATGTTTGAAAGGTTTATGATCTTCTTTGATTGGAATCACATGCTGAATCACCATGGTATCATAAACTTTCAGATCTTCATAACTCCAGGAAAAAACTTCAGGGAATTCTTTCATTAAATTGATATATCTTTGCTTGACCTCTGGGCTGAGTGTCTTGGACAAATTAATGATCTTGGGATATTCTTGAGTCCCAGTGTTGCAATCTTCAACATCTCCATCATTTATGGTAATTTTAGGACTCCTGGCCACATCATTATTATTAAAAAGTTTCTCCAATGGGAGCAGGCCTTTGGGAATGATGTTACTTTTTAGCTACACTATATCTCTACCAATGATATGATTTTTGAAATAACCATCATTTCTGAACACAACTGCATCTTCTTCTTCACCACAATGTTCTTCATCAATATTTAAATGTTCAAATCCATCCTCCATTTTGAGGAAACTTTCTATTCTTTTATCATCTTCAAAAACCTTCCAGTACTTAATATTATCAGGCACTATTGGTCTGTGCTTGACCTCAATTTCATATCCCCTGTTAGGAAGTATTAGAACTTTGAAAACCGAGGCTGAAGTATCTAGAGCATCAACAATATGATTCTTCCCCCTTGGAATCACTGAGAGAATATATTCTAAAAATTCTTCAAGAAGGTCAAGAACTATATTCCTATATGCTCTTAATCTGGGGTGCTTTGCTTGATATATTCCCTTCACCTGATTTATGATAAACTCAGAATCGCCATGAAAAAAATCCTCCTAGCACCCATTTCTTTCAAAGTATTCAATCCCAACACCAATGCCTCATATTCAGCCATGTTGTTTGTGCAATCAAAATCAAGTTTATAAGAACACAATTTTGTGGCCAATCTGGGGGGGTTAATCCGCACAACAACTCCTACTCCTTCTCTGCTGATAGCTCCATTGAAGCTCATGTTCCACATCTCATTCTATGCACTGTTTTGCTGTTCTGAAACCTTTTTAGTCTATTGATCAAATTGGTCTTTGGAAACCATATCAGTCTCTGGCATTTTCTCTTCAAAACACAAATAATTGAAGAAAATGGAAGAACCCATATCGGTCTCCACAAAGTAGATGGGATGGTTATTCGGCTAAGCCTTGTTACTGATCATGTATTTGAGCAAAACCTCCATGTACAATCTCCTATCTTGACTTAAGACAAGGATAGTGGCATATGACATATCCATTTGTAGAGTCTCTTTCATCTTTGCAGCCCATGACCTAGATAACAACATGCCAAACTTGGGAGGGATATCAACAACCACTACATCCATGACCATATTCTTTGTTGGGATTTGAGACAAAGATACCACCAGATATTTGATCAGGCCTAGGAACTTCACCTTCCTTGAATCAAAGGAGAAAAAATCTTTGTGATGTCCAGGCCCAATTGGTCCATGACCACCTTGGGCATCAGGTTATGGGATGCTCCTAATCCAACATAACATTGTGCAGAGTCATATCATGGATCTTCAGATTGACATAGAAAGGGGGGACCTCATCAACATCACTACTTTCCTCTACACGTGGTCCAAACAAGATGGCATGATGATCATCTTGTATGTTCAAAGTGTCAGATGTTTGTTCCATCTTGAGCATCTTGATGATATGATTTCTATATTCACTGTTCTTTATCAAATAGTTGAATGGTACAGAGATATTAATCTTGGCCATTTCACTTTCAAAATTAAAGGAAGATGAGGTTTTCTCTACCTCTTTATTGACTATCTCCTTTTTTGTTTCAAGTAATTTCTTCTGGGGTTCTTCCTTCTTCTTTCCTTTCTCCACAACATCTTTTGCAACAGAGTCTTTTTGAGGATGACTTGAAGAAGGTATGTTATTTAGAGCTTCTTTGGTAATATTTCCCTTTGGAGGATTTGTAGGCACCTTTTTGTTTCGAAGATTATAATGTTTCTGGAACTGCATGATGACATTTTGCAACCCTGTTTGGTAATCTTATTTTTCCACTAACAACCTCTCATCATTTTCCTACATGAATATTTCATTAGCATCCATGAAATGGTCATGTTCTTCTTTAGTTAAAAATATCTCTGTTTCATCACCATCACAATAATGCATATTGTCTTCAAATTTTTCATCAAAATTCTTATTTACATAATTATTTTGAAAAGGATGCCTTATTTGTTGATCACCCTGGTTCCTCTGATCTCTTTGTTTGATTTGTGGAATTGTTGGTCTCCTCTGATTCCTGGGTGGAACATTAGCATGTTCTCTAGTGTTAGGGTTATTGTCTAAAGAAATCCTCTCCATTAGTTTCTCCATGTTCTTCATCATCATTTCAAACCTCTCTTCTAATGACTGTGAGGTTGAAGGTTGTGCCTTATCTTGAACCTTGTTCATGTCCCTGTCAGAGTTAGATTTGATCTTTCCTGAAGCCATTAGATTTACTTCAACTTCTATTGCATCAGTCATCATATCATCTAATGAAGTAGATCTTATTTCCCTCAACAACAAAGAAAAATCACTTTCAAAGGAATCAACATATCTAAGTTGAGCAGCTTTAGGAGGGGGCTTTACTTCAGTAGGAATTGAATTATAAACTTTGATAAATCTTGCCGAAAACTCCTTCACTGTCTCATTAGGTGACCTTCTCATGTTGTTATACTGGGTTAACAACTGAAGGGGGTTTTTATTGTCACCCAACTTTATGAGAAAATTGGTTTCAAAGGCTTCAAAATTTAGGATACTTGTTGCTGGGAGAGATCTGAACCACTTTCTGACTTTTCCTGCAAAAAATTGTGCAAATAGCCTCATTTTTGAATCCTCAAAATCTACTTCTTCCAAGTCTATAAAATCATTGAACCAGTTTAGATGTTTTTGCGCTGACAAATTGCCTTCAACATCATACCACTTAATCCTCAGATTATACTCCCGGGGCAAACCATGTAACTGAGCAGGTAGAACAAGAGGGACAAACCTAGCTTCCATGGCTGTTGTAAGGAATTAAAGTGGTTGTTGGTTCTGAGTATAAATCACAAGAGGTTTGGTAGAGGCAGCCTAAATTAAATCTTGGAACCTTTTCTTATCAAAGATGATCTCGTTCAAACAAGACTCATATTTAGTTCTGAACAGAGTTTGCTCAAATTTCACATCAAAATCAAGTCTTCAATGCTTGTTACTCCATCTTTGGGCAAGGATAGATATCTGTCTAGACACAAAATTGGGCTTATTGTCTTATCTTTTCTTTTGTGTACAATCTTCTCGGGATTAGACACATGAATCACTGCTTCTGGGTCTGGGATCCTCCTGGTATGAATTCTCTTGGGAGCCAAGATTTCTAGCTCAAACTACTTTATATGAATTGTCTCTTTGTAATGGAGTCACTAGGGTAAATTTATTCTCAGCCAATAAGGTGTTTGATTCACTGTCATGCTCATGAATCAAATCTGAAGCTTTAAGTCGTCTTTTTCCCAGGGAAGATTTCACTTTCGATCCCCGAAAACGATGCCAAAATGTTAGGACTCTGTAAATTTGTTCAGCTGATAAAACAAACGACAAAGGTAACCTACAAACCAACTTTAGAACTGGGTACTAGCTTGCTAAGCTCATAGAGGGCTCTCTCATGTCACTTGGTGTTTCTTTGACAATCAATGGCTAGGTTTTGTTGTTGTTTTTTTTTTTTATAAGTTTGTTGGCAAGGAAGGGGAGGGACACTTAGGAATATGGAGTCAAAATTCTGAAAATGAATGAAGACACTGATTTGTCTGTAGAAATCTCTAGAGGATAAAGGCTAAATGACGCGATAAATCTGAGTTATAATTTGTAAATTTGCAGAGTGTAGGAAGAAAAAGAAAACATGTAACTTCATCAGAGAATTAAATAAATGAATTATGAATTAGTTAGGAAGAACTTAACATAGTTTAAATTGCTTTAGCCGAGAGCATCACAAGATGAATTATGGGCCTATGAATATCCAATTTAAATAGAAGATAGTGAAAATGAAATTAGAAATACAGGAAATACATACAAAGAGAGGAGACAAAAATCATATCACCACCATTAGAATCTTTTTATGGAAACTTCAAAGACTTCTGCATATGTATTCAATTTAGCTTCAAAAAATTACAATTGAGTTTCAAACAACTAAAATTGTGCCCTTTCACTTATGAAAAAATTAATACATTTGGAACCTCTAATACTTATACAAGTCGAGTTCCTTCGGTGTGCAACTGATTACAATAACTGAAATGAAACGTTTCAACTTCTAACACTGATTACAATAATTACAAGTGACAGTTTCAGTATGGGAACCAATTACAATGATTAACAAGGAAAACATTTTATGATCTAGCCGTTGATTCCTTTGATGCTTCAGCCCCTTCCTTTGCCACTTGTTTTGTTATGGTCTTCTGTCTGATCTGTCATCTTCAGAGATACCTGGACATCATTTACTGGACCTTGGAAAACTTCACTTTGTTTTACCCAACCATACTATCTCCTTCCATTGCAATTCAGAAGGGATATCATAGTCCATCATTTCTTTGATTAGGATCTCTAGGTCAATGCATGAGGCATATGTCATGACTGGTAGTCCAATCTTCATTGTTTTGAACTGATTCAAAATCTCAAAATATGTGATCAAATGTTCAACCAGGGTTACTTCTTTTAGGTTTTCCTCCAGGTTTTCAAATTTGGAGTGATCCAGTTTGCACCGAGTGAGGCGAGAGTTGTATTCTTCCTGATCATATAATTTTCCTTTGCCATCCCAAAATGCTGGAAGGCCTTTAATGAACGATTATTCAAACAAATCCTTGAATTCTTGCACAGTTTTCTCCATCTTTGTGGCCTTAGTTTGGATTGATTTTAGCAAGTTATGTTTGGAAATAACCCTCCTAGCCCAGATGATTAATGTAGTTATATATTTGACCCTAATGGTTTGAAGTTCTGTAGTAGAGATGGAGTTCAACATGTTTATGGCATGTTGGGCCCACTCTAACGGTTTCTTTGGTAAGGTCTCATTTACAACAATGCACCTGCTTCTCGCTGTGATGGCCATGTTGTATTTATCATTAATGAAGTTTAAATACACTCTGAACTTGGTAGCCTCAACAACTATAGAATCCCATATGATGTGTTTGGCTCCCTGCAACAGTCCTTTGCCTCTTAATCTTATTTTCATCTTGTCTATCCTCTCCTGCAAGGATTGATTCTCCTTTTGAAATTGAGCCATTTTTTCATCCTTTGCTTTCATTTCCTGCTTCAATTCCTCTATGTCTCCTTTTAACCCCTTGATTTCCCCTACCTTTAGGTTAACTTGTGACATAGCCTGGACAAGTCCCTCAGTGCTTGGCCCAACTTCTGCAGCAAGAGGTACAACTACAACTCTATTCAACAATTCTGTCTGTCATTGTGACCAATTCACCTTTTATTGTTCTAGCTGCAAAACCTTAGCTTTGTAATCCATTGCCTCTTGTCGAAATTCTTCTTTTCCCTATTCTAGAGCAACCAGTTCTATTGTTTGTGGATGCTCTATGGCAAACATTTTAAATTTCTTCTTCAAGCTTTGAATTAGCTTGTATTTTTCATTCAATGAGGATTTCACCCCTCGAGGGCCTTCAGATTCTAGCCTCTTGACCTCAGTCTACCAAGATCTGCTGGATGCCTTTTCTTGCCTCAACTTCCCTTCCAATTTTATTTCATAAGATGACATCTTCAAATTATTCAAGATCATACCCAAGTAATTAGAATACAACATATGACTGGTATTCTTGTGGAATTTAACTTTTTCTGGAGAACTGATGTTGTCATACTTTATCTTGATCTCAAATAATTTGTCTTCATCTGCAAGTACTATATTAAAGGTCCTCTTATCTATATCTCTTACTGTGAACAAATAAGACTTTTGATGAGAAATATTTTCCACTTAAGGGACTAACTCCCTCATTTCACCCATAGCCATGTTTCCTTTCTCAGCATATTGTGTTGGCATGTTTATTACATGTAGACAGAAGGCAGAGTATTTGTTTGTCATTGATGGAAAGCTCAACCCCACGATGATGAACAAGAGAAAGTGGCAAGACCAGCAGCGCAATGATGATCGCATGGCAAGATCAGAATTGTAAACTCCAGGAGTCAAGGAAGCAACTCATGGCAGAGAATCCCAAAATGCGATAGATCAGAGCATGTCAAAGACTCCATTTCGGAGTTTCGAAGACTGGGAAATTAGAGTTTTGGATACCGGGATTTGGAGGAGTCAAGAGTTGAGACTCTTCATCACAGGAGTCCCGAAGTCGCAAAATGTGAAACGCCGAAATCGCGAAAAAGGCACATTAACAAAGATTTTCACAGACCGGGAAATAAATCCATTTCGGAGTTCCAGATACCGAGAGTTGGAGGAGTCAAGAGTTGAGAATATTCATCATAGGAGTCCTGAAGTCGCAAAATGTGAAATGCCGAAATCCTGAAACAAGCACATCAACAAAGAGTTTCACAGACCGGGAAATAACTCGATTTTGAAGTTCCAGATACTGGGAGTTGGAGTGTCGAAACACTTCACCTTAGGAATGCCGAAATGCCGAAATGTGAAAAACACCTTTTGGTGTAGGTTTCAGTTACCAGGAGTTGGAGTGTCGAAACACTTCACCACAGAAATCGCGAAATGCTGAAATGTGAAATTGCGACATGGAGTTTCGGGGATCGCGACATGGAGTTTCAGAGTTTCAGGGATTGTGACATGGAGCTTCAAGATATCTCATAACAAGAATTTCCGAAATCGTGAAATGCTGAAAGGGACTATTGTGAGTCTCGAAGACTCGAAGGGAAAAATGCCGAAATCTCGTCAGCCATTCGATTAGGAAAAGAAGGGATCAGATTATGAAGTTTTGTGGACCGTTGATCTGGATCCCTTTCAGGGATCACGACTTGGAGAGTCGAGATGCTTCGCAACAGGAATTCGCGACATGTGAAATCACGAATTGCCGAAATACGAAATGCGAAAGACATTTTGTTTCTTGTAATCCAATGGTGCAGGTGAATTCGAATATGATCGGAGGGCTACTGTTTCACCTCATAGTTAATTGATTAGTTACGATTCAATTAACAAAACTGATTCATGATTCTTTATTGGTTGGCGATTTAGTGGCCGAGGCGTGTGTGAATAAAATAATATATGAGATAACTGTGCAATGTTGGTCATTCTGAATGAAAAATGAGTTGAACTGTAAGAAAGGGAAAATTACAGTATGCGCAGTGTGAGACCGACAGTATGCGCAGTGTGAGATAAAAATCATAGATGAGTAATAGATGAGGAATAGACAGAAGCAAGAACAAAATTGCAGAACAACTTGAAGCAGAGCAGAATTGCAGAATAGACAGAGAATGAGAAGAATTGCAGAATAGTCAGAAGCAGACCATATTTACAGAACATAGAAGAAGTGGTAAGAATCGATTTATCTGCGTTGTTGGTTATTCAATCATTTATTTATAATCAGGGAGGTAGGGTGGTGCTAGGGAGGATTGTTGTCCTCAGAGGTTCAAGTGGGTGCTTGAACACATGGAGTTGTAGCTTCCATTTGGTTGCAGCCAGAAAAACCAGGGTGGTAGGGTGGTGCAACGGAGAACAATTGTTCTCTGTTATACAGGTTGGTGCCTGTGTGATTGGAAGTTGGTGCTTCTATCTAGTTGGTTCTGGAACACTTAGGGAGTTGTTGCTTCCTTCTAGTGGGTGCTAGAGAAACTAGAGAGTTGGTGCTCTCAAACAATTTGGAGCTTGTAAAACAGAGGCAGTAGCCTCACATTGAGTTGGTGCTCAATTATAGATGATGTACAAAACTTAAAAGACTGCCTATCATTTCAAAGAAGAAGAGGTTTTCTCCCTTTATGGGTTTCCTTGTGAAAATCTGTCTCTGTGTATATCTTATGTGTGAGTGATGCTCATTATTTATGTTGTCCATATGTAGTATAATATTGATGGTCACTTGGAGAAAGATTAAAATGGTTTAATTGAATTAATATTGTTTAAGCACACTAACAATTGATTCACCCCCCCTCTCAGTTGTCTTAGTAATTTCAACAATTGGTATCAGAGCGGGTTCCTTTTATTTAAAGGTAGATCTGTAAGCTTAAACATGACAAGTCATGAAGGGACTTCAACCAGTAAGCCTCCTCTGTTTGATGGAACAAATTTTTCTTTTTGGAAGGTTAGAATGAGAACATATCTAATGGCCTTAGGTGCTGATGTTTGGGATGTAGTAGAGACTGGATACATAAAGCCTGTTGTGCTAGCTTCCAAGGATGATAAGTTAGAATTTAGATTTAATGCTAAGGGAATGAATTCTATATTGAATGGACTTGTAGAAGCCGAGTTTGTAAAGGTGATGCATCTTCAAACTGCCAAAGAAATGTGGGATAAACTTATTAGCAGCTATGAAGGAAATGAGAAAGTAAAAGATGCCAAACTTCAAACATTTAGGTTGAAGTTTGAACAACTAAAGATGAATGAAGATGAAACAATAAGCAAGTATTTTTTAAGAGTTGAAGAACTTGTGAATGCCATGAAGGGTCTCGGTGAGAAGTTTGAAGAATCACTCTTAGTTCAGAAGATTTTAAGATCTCTGCTTGATAAATTTAATCCAAAAGTCTCTGCAATAGAAGAACTAAATGATCTTAAAACTCTGTCCATTGATCAAATTCTAGGAACTTTAACTGCATATGAAATGAGAATTAACAAAGATAAATCCATTACTAGAGAAGCATCATTTAAAGCAGACAAGAATACTGATTCAGATTTAGATGATATTGAGGCAAAATTTGTGAGAAGGTTAAATAAAGGATCAGAAAAATATCAAGGAAATCTTACCTTCAAATGTTTTAACTGTGGTAAGATAGGTCATTTTGCATCTAAGTGTCCCCATCAGAAAAAGGACCAGAACTCTGATGATGAAAGGAAGTACAAATTCAAGAAATATAGTAAGAAGAAAAGTTTGTGTGCAAATAATGACAATTCCTCAGAAGACACCGATAATGACTCTCCTTGTGAAGATAAGGTAAATGACTTCATGCTTATGGCCAAAGAGGATTATGATAATAAAATCATAGGCAGTGATGATAATGATGAAGAAGCTATGGTTAATATGGAAGGAGAACTGATCAGTGCACTGGAAGAGATTGACATACTCAGAATTAAGAACAGAAAGCAAAGACAATTGCTGATACAGTTCGAGAAAGACAGTAAACAACCTGATGAAGACTTTGCATTGATGAAAGTGGAATTAGAAGAGGCAGATAAAATAGAAGACATACTGAAACAACAGTTGTCAGAGAAAAAAGCGAGGTGTGAAGCCCTAGAATAAGAGATAGTAAAAACTAGAAAAGAAATGGAGAAGTTTAAGGGATTGTATCACCAAAATATGCCAAGTATTAAAGCCTCAGAAGGATTAACCTCCATTCTAAATCAACAAAGAAACCCAAAGTTGAAAGATGGATTGGGGTATGAAGAAGGATCAAGTAGTGATCATCCAAGTAATACAAAACCTATCAAGTTTGTCAAATCCTCAAACATTGACAACAGTCACTCTACAGAAACAAAGAAAGAAAAACAACGACCAAGAAGGAATGAAAGAAAAAGTACCAGAACCAAATCTATAGATCAGAGAGATTATCGACATGAAAGAAATCAACCTCCTCGAAGAAGACAAACTTTTTCAAGGTACAAAGGTTTTTTCTATGGTTATTGTTTTTTCTGCTATAAATTGTTCTTTAAGATTTAGATATGAGCAATCAAGTTTTTCAAGGAATAATTATCTGCCACCACAAAGATTGAGACAACCAAGCAACAAACAATCACAGACTATAAATCATGTGATGACTAGGAGAAGGAAACAGGTGAAACACAACAACAATTATGAGCATAACAATCGTTATGATATGTTATTCAGTGAACCAGAATGTTACAACTGCCATAATTATGGACATAAATCTGTAGACTGTCGCTTAAGGAATTACAATTCAGATTTGATCCCCACTGCTGAAAATGTCAAGGTTTGGAAGAAGAAATAAGATGACAAGTGTAGACTAGTGTTATCAACCCAAAGAAGAAATAATCCCTGGTATATTGACAGTGGATGTTCCAAACATATGACTGGAGACAAAAGTAAGTTTCTAACTCTAAGTGAAAGCAAATCAGGGAATGTATGTTAGAAATACAGGACCGTGGAGCAATAAAAATAAAAAAAATGCAGAAAAAAAACACAGAAGACACACAATACAAGAGAGATATAGATTTACATGGTTCACCCAGTGTGGGCTACGTCCACCAGAGAAATTGCCAGGTCCTTCCTTTATTATTATCCAACAAATGAAGGGATACAACCTACAGCAAAACCCGCTGTAACTTCCTCTTCTTTCTCTCACAGTCTCCTCTCTTAGAATACAATATTCACCATCATACATAGCCGCAATACATTTCCCTCTTAAAAGAGGGTTGCCTTCTAGGGCAAAAAACCCTAACATAATCTCTATCGTTAGATCTGCGACCTTATAATGAACGGTCCAGATTTACAATGAAATTACAATATACTTTTACAAGGCAATTTTTGCTTCGGGGGCTTTGCCCC
>ML807625.1:80643-96248 GCA_009831015.1 Picea engelmannii
TCTTTCTTATTCATGTCATAAGAACTTTAAAGTTTATCAGATGGATGTTAAGTCAACATTTCTTAATGGAGATCTAGAGGAAGAAGTATATATGGAGCAACCTGAAGGATTCTCATTGACAGATAATCCTAATTATGTTTGCATGCTGAAGAAGGCCTTATATGGATTGAAATAAGCACCACGATCTTGGTATTATAGACTGGACAAATTTTTACAAGACAAAGGGTTCAAGAAAGGTACTGTTGACAACAACCTCTACATTAAGTCTGAAGGTGATAATTTACTAGTTGTTTTGGTTTATGTAGATGATATTATTTTTGGCTGTACTAATGAATCATCTGTCCAGTGGTTTTCTAACTCTATGCAAACATAATTTGAGATGTCCATGATAGGAGAACTGTCATATTTTCTTGGTTTACAAGTAAATAAGAGTACTACATGAATATTTATCTCTCAAGAAAAATATTTGAAAGAGATGTTGAAAAGAAATTTTAGATGGAGGATTCCTCTCCTATTATCACACCTATGGTGGTTGGTTGCAAGCTCTGTAAAGATGATATTTCACCAGATGTTGATCAAAGGACATATCGCTCTATGATAGGCAGTCTTCTGTACATCACAACATCTCGTCCTGATATAATGCAAGCTATTGGAATGGTAGGTCGTTATCAATATGCTCCTAAACAAATTCATTTGGTAGATTTCACAAGGATATTCAAATACTTGAAGGGAATAATGACTTATGGTCTGTGGTATCCCAGAAATCAGAATTTTCAGTTAACTTCTTATTCAAATGTAGATTGGGAAAGATGTGTTGATGAGAGAAAAAACACCAGTGGATGAGCATTCTTCCTGGGTGACTCATTAGTAGCATGGCTTAGTAAAAAGAAAGGATCTATTTCCTTATCAACTACAGAAGCAGAGTACATTGCTGCTACTACTTGCTGCACTCAGATTTTATGGATGATACAAACTCTTGCAGATTTGAAGGTTACTTACACTGATCCCATTCCATTTCACTGTGATAACACCAGTGCCATCAGTCTCTTTAAAAATCCTGTACTTCATTCAAAATCTAAGCACATACCAATAAAATACCATTTTCTTAGAGAACAAGTTACAAACAGAATTGTTCAGATGAATTATATTCCTTCCACAGAACAGATAGCTGATATCTTTACTAAACCGTTAGCAGTGACCCCTTTTGGATATCTTCGTCAAAGGTTGGGGGTTATAACTTCTTTCATCTAATCTGTTCACTTGTTCAGGGGGAGTACTTATTGAATATCTATTGTATTTCTAAGCTGCTCATAGTTGACAGGGGGAGTATGTACTGCAACAGCTTAGGGGGAGCGTGTTTCTTCTTTGACATTGATGTCAAAGGGGGAGAAAGTGTGGTAATTTCAAGGATGCTATAGTGGTATAGTTGGATGTTCTTCAAGGAGTTGCCATCAATGCCAAAGGGGGAGATTGTTGGCATATTTATTACGGGCAGACATAAGACATAGTATTTGTTTTTCATTGATAACAAGCTCAGCTTGATGATGATGAACAAAAGAAAGTGGCAAGACCAGCAGCGCATCGATGATCACATGGCAAGATCAGAACTGTAAACTCCAAGAGTCAAGGAAGCAACTCATGGAAGAAAATCCCGAAATGTGATAGATCAGAGCATGTCAAAGACTCCATTTCAGAGTTTTGTAGACCAGGAAATTAGAGTTTCTGATACTGGGAGTTGGAGGACTCAAGAGTTGAGACTCTTCATCACAGGAGTCCTGAAGTCGCGAAATGAGAAATGCCGAAATCATGAAACAGGCACATCAACAAAGAGTTTCACAGACCGGGAAATAACTCCATTTTGGAGTTTCAGATACCGGGAGTTGGAGGAGTCAAGAGTTGAGACTCTTCATCACAGAAGTCCCAAAGTCGCGAAATGCAAAACGCCGAAATCCTGAAACAAGCACATCAACAAAGAGTTTCGCAGACCAGGAAATAACTCCATTTCAGAGTTCCGGATACTGGGAGTTGGAGTGTCAAAACATTTTACCACAGGAATGCAGAAATGCCGAAATGAAAAAAACACCTTTTGGTGTAGGTTTCAGTTACCGGGAGTTGGAGTGTCAAAACACTTCACCACAGAAATCGTGAAATGCCGAAATGCGAAATTGCGGCATGGAGTTTCGGGAATCGCGACATGGAGTTTCGTAGTTTCGAGGATTGCGACATGGAGCATCAAGATATATCATCACAAGAATTGCCAAAATCGTGAAATGTCGAAAGGGACTATTGTGAGTCTTGAAGACTCAAAGGGAAAAATGCCGAAATCCTGTCAGCCGTTCGATTAGGAAAAGAAGGGATCAGATTATGAAGTTTTGTGGACCGTTGATCTGGATCCATTTCGGGGATCATGAATTAGAGAGTCGAGATGCTTCGCAATAGGAATTCACGACATGGGAAATCACGAATTGTCGAAATATGAAATGCGAAAGACATTTTTTTTCTTGTAATCCAACGGTGTAGGTGAATTCAAATATGATCATAGGGCTACTGTTTCACCTCACAGTTAATTGATCATTTACGATTCATTTAGAAAAATGGATTCATTATTCTTAATCGGTTGGCGATTTAGTGGCTGAGGCGTGTGTGAGTAAAAGAAGATATGAGACGACTGTGCAATGTTGGTCGTTCTGAATGAAAAATGAGTTGAACTGTAAGAAAGGAAAAATTATAGTATGTGCAGTGTGAGACCGACAGTATGCGCAGTGTGAGATAAAACTCAAATATGAGTAATAGATGAGGAATAGACATAATCAAGAACAAAATTGCAGAACAGCTTGAAGCAGAGAAGAATTGCAGAAAAGACAGAGGAAGAGAAGAATTGCAGAACAATCAGAAGCATACCAGATTTACAGAACAAAGAAGAAGTGGTAAGAATTGATTTATCTCTGTTGTTGGTTATTCAATCATTTATTTATAATCATGGAAGTAGGGTGGTTCTAGGGAGGACTATTGTCCTCATAGATTCAAGTGGGTGCTTGAACATAGGGAGTTGTAGATTCCATCTGGTTGCAACCAGAAAAACCAGGGTGGGAGGGTGGTGCAAGGGAGAACAATTGTTCTCTGTTATACAGGTTGGTTCCTGTGTGATTGGAAGTTGGTGCTGGAACACTTAGGGAGTTGGTTCTTCCTTCCAGTGGGTGCTAGAGAAACTAGAGAGTTGGATCTTGTAAAACAGAGGTAGTAGCCTCACATTGAGTTCATGCTCAATTATAGATGATGTACAAAACTTAAAAGACTGCCTATCATTTCGAAGAAGAAGAGGTTTTCTCCCTTTATGGGTTTCCTCGTGAAAATCTATCTCTGTGTATATCTTATGTGTGAGTGATGCTCATTATTTATGTTGTCCATATGTAGTATAATATTGATGGTCACTTGGAGAAATATTAAAAATGGTTTAATTGAATTAATATTGTTTAAGCACACTAACAACTGATTCAGCCGCCCTCTCAGTTGTCTTAGTAATTTCAACATATTGTTTTGCCAAATCTTCTTTATATTGATAAGCTACCCCATATGTCTTATCAAAGATGTGCTTTTTGTTGCTAAAAGTTATTGAGCTACCTTCACTTTGGAGCTTTATTCCCTTCTCAACTTCTACAATGATGGTACCACTCTCCACCATATCCATGTTCACTTATTCTTTAGGCTCTTCCTCTTATAGATCCATAGTCCATGGGGATTGTGTAATCTTCATCTTCTTAGGGGAAATCTCTTGATCACTAGTGCCCGTGGCCTTTGAACTGCTTCTCTTGCTGTAAACACTTACTTTGGGGATTTTGAATACCAACTTATGAGGAGCTTGCTGTGTTTGACTATGTTGCAGAGTTTCCTCCACTTATTGTGTTTGAGTTGGTTGCAGGATTGCTTCCATATCAACACAAAATTCTAGATTTGCCAACTTATCAAAACCCTCAATATGTTCATGCTCATAAGGGGCCTATTTGTTCATAAGTCTTCTCTTGGATATGATATGATGTGGATCATATATTCTTCCCTATAGTTGTGCAAAACCAAACTCTTTGAGCTTTTCTTGGATCTGAGATAAGCATGACCTAGTTTTGACAATGAAGGGTCCAATGATAAAAGGGAATTTGAGGTTTAAGGCTTTGTGCAATTTCAAGAAATGCTCTATCTTCGATATGATTCTTTGCATGATGAACTCAAGAGAAAAGAGTATGGGGGTCAAAAAAATAGGCAGAAGATAGGGGGATTCATGACAACCATAAACCCATACCACTATTGAATGCATGAACAGTACCCAGTCCCCCACTCTGTTTTCTGGATTTGGATTTAAATAGATCATCATGTCATCCAAGACTCTTGGTAAGATGGTGTTGAAAAAGAAACTGTAAACCCTGGACATGAATTTGTTGATGAAGATGATAAATGTGATCCTCTTACATTCAATTGATATGAATGTTTCTTTAGGAGATTCACTCTTATTTGTTTCTAGGAAAATCTTTAGCAAGTATGTGTAATATCTGAAATGTCTTAGAGAGTGAAAATTCACTAGTTGTTTATGGATATTATTAGCTATGAACTAATCAAAACTTAAACGGACTGACAAACTAGACTCTGACTGAAAAAATGCCAATAAGAAACCCAACATGACCTCGACCACATGTTTTTCATTATCTAGACCTAAAATTTGACTCAGCAGGGAACAAACCTATTGGATCTCAATAACCATTATACTCACATTCATTGGCAAAGACAAAATTTATGAAAGATGCTCTGGTTTGACAATTGTCTGTAAAAATAGATATTTGACTTCTGATGGACACTCTGTGTAGACCCTAATTATCTTTTCTTCTTCGAAAGGTTCAGAAACTGCGGAGAAAGACTCTGGTATGCTGAGGGAACCTCAAATTGATAGACTCTCTACCCTACAGAGGACCTCTGACCCTTGTTTATTGACAACACCTTTCTCTTCCTGTGACTACTGCTCTACGCACCAACCTATGAATTCGGGAAAAGGGAAATCAACCTCGACATCGTAAGGGTCTATAGTGGTTTGGGCTGCTTCAAGGAATGGTATCTGCTTTCCTACATTATCAGACATATTACTCTTGGACACAGAGATGGGAGAAATGGTGATTTCAGTGTCGAGCACGTTTGAATCTCGGTTAATTAAGGCTTCTTCATTTGACATAGGGTCTTGCTCTGTCACTGACGTTATGATAGGGTACATGGCGATGATGAAAAATACCTGGAAATGAGTGGAAATGGCATGAGCTTGGCATACTGTTGAGCTTCAGTTGAATGAGGGTGGTTGCGACAACTTTCAAACGTTCAAGTATTTTGAAAAATAATAAAATAAATGACTAGTGCCCTTTATATACTTTTCCAATTTCGAGGGCACGAGGAAGTGGTTTGGGGAAACCCGCTTCTCACTCTGAAATGCACCCAGTGGAGCCACGTGGTCCCAACTAAAAACTATGGTTTAGTTTTTAGACCGCTTTCAAGAATTATCCTTCGTGCAACTCCTTCCCCCGAAATGATCCCTGATCGTCGATTTGGAGCACTCACGATTTGTGACGTATCGGGTCCCATCAACTCTGTGCTCCTGCCAGATTTAGCCTCGTCCTGCTAGATTTAGTCCCTCCCTTGATTTATCAGACTTCCAACCAATTTAGTACCTCGCTAAGTCTTGAAATCGTGATTCACACAAAAATTTTTGATGGTGATAACACGATATATGACAGTGGTGAATTTGAACTTTGGTTTTGATACTTGTTATAGTATTGACCCGACAATGGGAAATATTGGTTATATGCATGAAATCTTGGCTCATTTGTTATTTACCTATGAGGTTTGGTCGATTTTGAGGTTATATGATTTTGAAAAAAAAAGATGAGTACCAGTTTCGCATGGGGATTCAAACCCAGTTTGTTTATGCAGTAAGTATTGGGGTTGTGATATAAGTATTGTTTAGTCAAGGGTTGATGGATTTACGTTTGTGTTTTCAGCCTCCCATGTTGGCTTGATGTAGTCTGGTTTTAATTGTTTCGAATGATTCTGTTAATAACCCCTTATAAAATTCTCTTCTAATGGGAAAGGAAAAAAGGAAATGTAACTGGTAAAGTTGGGCAGTCTTGATATTTTTATTGGGTTTTATATTGAACATTATGAAACTGTTGTGTCTTGGATTTGAATTATTATCAGAAAAAAGTTTTGGAAAATGATGGCAATGTCGATTTTCGATAAATATTATTGCATATGATAGAACAATAATAATCTCATTCCTGTTCATTATATCACTTTCCTCTCATTATACACCCACCGCCTTCCCAAATACATTTAAAACATCCCTTGTTCTATTATTATGAATTTCATTTTTTTTTTAAATGAATGAAAAAAGAGAAAGGATTAGTAGGAAAGGAAAAGGACTAGATGATGACTAATGTTGGAAGTTTGGATATGGATACAATTTTTTGTTTTTGTAAGAATATTACCTTTGCGTTTGCTTGAAAAATATTCGTTGGTTGCTTCCCGTCCATGCTACCATTTTTCGCCCATTATAAATCCCCTCATCTTCCCAATATCCCTATCACTCCCTGTTCATATGGTGATTGATTGTTGAGTTTAAAAGTATTGTTGGATGGATTTCATGTGCTTCTGTTGTGAATGATAGAGCCAACCTTTTGATTTTATTTAGGTAGAGTATTGATGCATGGATTGTTAATATTTTTTCATAACATGATTGGGATATTTCTTTAGGATGAGTTTCTTTAGCAGGGGAAACAATGATAGAGGTGCTAATAGAGGTGTTAATACAGGCAGAGGAAATAATTGGAAAAGAGTCCATAGAAGGCCACGATTTTAGATACATTTTGACGTTGATCTACAAGAACTAAATCGACTTTTCCAAGATGGGTTTTTAAATCTAGTTGACCAAGGAATTCTGCAACCCATACCTGAGAGGCCTCCTTTCCAGTCATGTTAGAATGTCTATGGTATCCACGTCCCCCCTCATGTGTCTATGTATCCATAACCACCTGTCAATGATGGTTGCAAGAGATTGTTCATCAACCTGTAGCTCATCACCATGGTTGGCCTATTGTGTCGTTGCCATTACCCCCTCCTCCACCACCAATAAATCCAAATTCCCAAGATGATCATGTTGTCTCACCAGTACAGTCCTCTCATACAAGTAAAAGGATAAAAACTTATGTTCCCAAGCCAAATCTAGATAAAGGAAAAGGAGTGGCCACTCCCTCCAAGTCATCCAAAGATTCCTCTAAATTTGTGTCCTCTCGTCTCCATCTCAAAGATGATTGTTCACACGTCATCAGTGCAGTCCACCCACAAGTATCCCATCAATTGAAAGCTATTGCACATGATAAATCAGAAATGGGATCTAAAGAGGGAAGTAGTGAAAAGAGGAAAAATGGCTCTCATAGAAAATATGGTTTTTAATGCTTATTAATACTATTTTCTATTGAGGACAACCTTTTTCTTTTGACAATTTTTTGGACAACAAATATATATTTAGACAGAGTTTTGGAAAAAATGGAAATAATTTTATTTTTGGATATAGTCATGTTCTATTTTGCTGATATTAAAATATTTGATTATTAATATGAGGATGAGAGTTACAAGGAGAATGTTTGAATCAAATGTGTGGGTTATTATACTTCATGTTTTGATGATTATTAAAAGAAATTGAAAATGGGAGTTACAAGGGGTCACATCTATTTAGTTATTATTTAATTAGACCCTTATCTATATATATTATTATTTGTTTGTCTCAAATAATTAGTTAAGCTAATTAATCTTTGTTATCGCACAATTTGTACTTGCCCAAAGCCCAAGGCAAGTGAATGCAATATTGATGTACCAGGGGGTGACCTATCACTGTCACCTTAATAGGAAACCCCTTTCTATTTAGGAGTATATCAAATTTACCCCAAGGGAGACGTCCCCAATGAATTAAATGGCTGATAAGACTAAGGCAAGGATGCAAGAAAACCCCGCTCTCACTGGTCACTCAAGTCAAAAGGTTCTTAAGGTATTTAAGGGATGAAGTTGTTAGCACTAAGAGTCACCCTCATATTGCAAGAGGATAAGCCCAACACCCATCAAATAGATTTGTGAATGTAGATTAATGATAGAAGGTCAAATGGACAAAACTCAGCATAACAATGTTTTAAAACAAAAAGTCTAGGCTAGTATGCATACGCAAATGAGGTTTTAACTAACTTCAGCTAGTGGTTTAAGGATAAAGTGAGTAGAAGGAAGACTTGGCGAGGAAGGTGGATAGGTCTACTATAAGCTGTTAGACAACTGAGAGGTGGGGTGAATCAGTTGTTACCGATCTTAAACAATTATGCTTATTTTAAACTCTTTGTAGAGCACTAAATGACAATCACAATAATGCAGGGAAGTAAGCAATAAAACATTCAACATCATTCACACATATGAAATATACAGAGACAAATATTTCCTGAGGAAACCCATAAAGGGTAAAAACCTTTTCTTCTTTATATGATAAGCAATCTTTACATTCTATATATTATCATACTTATGAGCACCAACTCATAATGAGGCTACAACCTCTGTTTTGCAAGCTACAACTTGCTGAGAGCATCAACTCTCTGTTTTCTCTAGCACCTACTAGAAGGAAGCACCAACTTCCTGGTTTCTCTAGCACCCACTAGAAGGAAGCACCAACTCCCTAAGTGTTCCAACACCAACTTCCAATCACACAGGCACCAACTTGAATAACAAAGAACAACATTTCTCCCTTGGACCACCCTGCCACCCTGGTTTCTCTGGCTGCAACCAGATGGAAGCTACAACTCCCTGTGTTCAAGCACCCACTTGAACCTCTAAGGACAATAGTCCTCCCTAGAACCTCCCTTCCACCTTGAAATATGAAGTTTTCTATATATACATTTATCACAGTGATACAATATTTATCATTGGCTTACCAGGCTTATCATTGTTCTGCTATGCTGCTCTGCTCTCCTGTATCAATGTCTCTCTTTCTGCATCTTCTTGCGATTTTTGATCTTCTATTTTTCTCTACAAGAGAACCTCAACCTTCCTTTAGTGTCTCACTGTCTTGCTGCACACATGCCTTGTGCTTTCTGTGCTTCTACATTTTATGCTCTGTGCGCCATGTCCATTCAATGCACCATTCCTCTTCTCTGTATTTCAGCTGCTGCACACTCCTCCTTCTACACTCCTGAATCCCTCTCAACAACAACCCCCATATCTTCTTTCTTCTGCCTTCTTATAGAATCTATGCACCTTGTGCATCACTTGTGCACAATGCTTCTGCAGGCTCTTCATGTTGAGAGCTCTGCCTGATCATCATTGCAACTCTTTAGCTTCTCTGGCTGTTAAACCCATGTGTCCATCATCACTAGGTGTGATGCTGAGATTCCTTCGCCTCTCCAATAGTCAAGACTCTTTGTCTTCTCTGTCATAGTCAAGCTCGTCCTCTCTATTGTAGTTATAGGCTTCAACACTCATCCATATGTCACTTGCCTCTACGAACAGTCTTCATTCAACTGGAAGATTCCTTGAGACTCTTCAGCTCCTCTGGAAATCACACAGAAGTCTCTTCGAGTCCTCTGGCAGAAACCATCAATGGTTTCTAGCAGTTACACTATGAACCTCCAAAGACCGCTTCAGCAACTGAATCACCACTGATCAGTTAACTGTGAAGAGAAACAGTAGCCCTTCGATCATATTCCTGAATAACCTACACCGTTGGATCATAAATGATGGGTCTCACACTTATTTCGCCATTTTGCAATTCGGCCTTTTGACGTTTCGGCATTCCGGCATTCGACTTTTTGGCATCCCTGTGGTGAGACATCTCGACTCTCCAAGTCGCGATCTCCGAAATGGAGATTAGCTTTGTGCTACCTCCTCCCTTGAGTCTTCGTCGATGTGACCATGGGTTATGACCAAGGGCCAATTCTGAACATGTATTTCACATTTCGCGTTTCGGGGATTTTGTGATGAGTCATCTCGACTCTCCATGTCCCAAACTCTGAAATGGAGCTTGTCTCTTTGAGATCTTCTCTACAACTCTTCGATGCTATGACCACCAGCGGTGACCATAGCCTTATTCGAAAACACATTTCAGCATTTCATCATTTCAATATTCCTGTTGCAAAGTGTTTCGACACTCCAACTCCCGGTATCCGAAACCAACACCAAAAGGTTTTTTTTGCATTTCGGCATTTCGACATTCTGACATTCCTTGTGATGAAGTGTTTTGACACTCCATCTCCCAGTACCCGAAATCTACACAAAAAGGTGTTTCAGTGTTTCACATTTCATGACTTCGAGACTCCTGTGATGAAGAGTCTCGACTCTTGACTCCTCCAATTCCCGGTATCCAAAACTCCGGTTGATGTGTCTATTTCATGATTTTTGGCGTTTCATATTTCGGCACTTCGGGACTCCTGTGTTGAAGAGTCTCGACTCTTGACTCCTCCAACTCCCGGTATCCAAACCTTCAATCGATGTGCCTGGTTTGGGTTTTTAGGGTTTCACATTTCGCGATTCCGGGACTCCTGATGATGAAGAGTCTTGACTCTTCCAACTCATGGTATCCAAAACTATCCTCCTGCTTTCAAGATTTCAGTGTTTCACATTTTGCAATTTTGGGACTCCTAATGATGAAGAGTCTCGACTCTTCCAACTCCTGGTATCTGAAACTGTCCTCCTACTTTCGGGATTTCGGTGTTTCACATTTTGTGATTCCGAGACTCTTGATGATGAAGAGTCTCGACTCTTCCAACTCCCGGTATCCGAAACTGTCCTCCTGCGTTCGGGATTTCGTAACCCCGCTTCATCTTGCTCTTTAAAGAATGTGCAGGTTCTCCTAGATCCAATGTCGGTCGGACCTCGGGCTCAGATCTGACGTTCATCGGGAATTCTCAATGGGATCCAAAGATCACTGTCTCTTCTCCTCCTGGGATTACACATCCTCCTAACTTGGAATAATTTATAAGTGTCAAAGGCCTCGACCTTTGATCCATCTAAGATCCCGAGTACGCTATCTCTCTTGAGCTTTGGCAATGAATTAACCTCGTCCCTGGTGCACACCTATGCACTACGTGCGACTCTGCGCTAATCCTCCTGAGCTTACGTTGTCCCTGTTTTTCCATCGCTGCATACTCTGATCTTGCCATCAATGAAAAACACACCTTCTTGTAAGCATGCCAACAATCTCCCCCTTTGGCATTGATGGAAACCCTGAACGATTGCGCTAATCTGTTTGGACCTCCAACTGTAGGATCTAGTCTGGACCACTCCTTTTCTCCCCCTTTGACATCAATGTCAAAGAAAACATGATCCCCTTGAGCTGTTGCAATATTTTTAGGAGGTATCAGATATTCAATCAATACAAAACTCCCCCTAACAGGATAGACTCTCTTAGGTGTGAGACGGGATGACACCCAGCTTCTGTCGGAGATATTCAAATGGTGTCTTGGCTATTTGTTCTGTGGTTGGAATGTAATGGACCCGAACAATCTGATTGGTGACCTGCTCTCTCAGAAAATGGTATTTTATGGGAATATGCTTGGTCTTAGAGTGGAATACAGGATTCTTGGACACACTGATGGCACTAGTGTTATCACAATGAATTGGGATCGGTGCAACGTATTTTACCTCCAAGTTTGAAAGTTTCTGAATCATCCATAATACCTGAGTGCAAGAGGTAGCAACATCAATGTACTCTGCCTCTGTAGTTGATAAATAAATGGAACCTTGCTTTTTACTCAACCATGCTACTAGAGAATCTCCTAAGAAGAACACACCTCCACTCGTTCTTTTCCTTTCATCCATGCAGTTAGCCCAATCAGCATCTGAGTAGACTGATAGTTGAAAATTTTGATTCTTAGGATACCATAGGCCATAGTTCATTGTTTCTTTCAAATATATGAATATCCTTTTGACAGTTAGCAAGTGACTCTATTTAGGTGCATATTGATATCTCCCTACCATCCCAAAAACATGCATTATGTCTGGACGAGATGTTGTGATGTACAGTAGACTGCCTATCATTGACCTATATGAAATTTGATCAACATCAGGTGAGTCATCATCCTTGCTTAATTTGCATCCAACAACCATAGGTGTGCCCACAGGTTTAGAATCTTCCATTTGAAACCTTTTCAAGATTTCTCTTAGATATTTTTCTTGAGAAATGAACATCCCTTCAGACCTCTGAGTAATTTGCAAACCAAGAAAAAATGACAGTCAACCTATCATAGACATTTCAAACTCAGACTCCATGGCAGAAGCAAACCATTGTACCAATGAATCCTTATTACATCCAAATATGATGTCATCTACATAGACCAACATGATGAGAAAATCATTATCCTCTGTTTTGATATATAGATTGTTGTCAACTGTTCCTCTCTTGAACCCTTTGTCTTTTAGATACTTATCCAGTCTTTGATACTAGGCACGAGGGGCTTGTTTTAACCCATATAAAGATTTATTCAACTTGCATACTAAGTCAGGGTTATTAGATAGTTCGAAACCATCTGGTTGTTCCATATAGACTTCTTCATTTAAATCTCCATTTAGAAAATATGACTTGACATCCATTTGATATACTTTAAACCTTTTATGACAAGCATAGGCAAGATATATTATGATAACTTCTAATCTTGCTACGAGCGCAAATGTTTCATCAAAATCCAATCCTTCTATTTGAGCATAGCCTTTACAGACCAATCTTGCTTTGTTCTTGACAACTTGTCCCTACTCATTCAACTTATTCTTAAAGATCCATTTGGAACCAATGATATTTTTACCTTTAGGTCTATGAACCATTTCCCACGTATTGTTTTTCTCAATATGATCAAGTTCATCATTCATTTCTTTAACCCAATGGTCATCTTTGCTAGCTTCATTAAAATTCTTGGGTTCCAGCATGGATATGAAATCTATATGTGATTGTTCGATGTTTTTGATTATCTTTCTCCTGGTTTGTACACCTTTGTCTTTTTCACCAATTATCTGACTTGCAGGATGATTCTTTTGAGTGATTCTGGAGGAGGAGTTTGAAGTTGTCTGCTGATTTGAGTCTGTCTAAGTATCTGTGTCTTCATCTGATTCAGAGTCTTCATTTTCTTATTCTTGGACCTGTTCATCTTCATCTTCAGCTGTGTCCTCTGTAGAAGACTCATTTTTGTACACCTCTCTTGTTGGGATTCCTTCATCAAATTTTACGTCAATACAATCAACCATTTTATGCAGCCTCTTATTATAGTATCTGTATCCTTTACTGTTTGTAGCATACCCTAATAAGATACCTTCATTATCCCTGTCATCATATTTTCCAAGGTTCTCATCATTATTCTTTATGTAACATTTACTCCCAAAGACTTTGAAGTGTTTGATTGAAGCAGGTCTCCCATACCACAGTTCATAAGGTGTCTTGTCACATTGTGGTCTAAGGTGGGATTTGTTAAGAACATGGACTGTTGTGTGCATTGATTCTACCCAGTAGGTTTGACCAATGTTCTTCTCATTCATCATTGACCTAGCCATTTGTTGTACTGTTCTTCTTTTCCTCTCAACTACTCCATTTTGTTGTGGAGTTCTTGGGATTGTGTATTCTCTCTTGATCCCATGCTTATCATAGAATTCCTTGAAATCACTTGACATTAATTATCCTCCTCTATCTGATCTTATTGCCTTTAACCTCTTGCCTGTTTGATTCTCAGTTAAAGCCTTAAATTTTTTAAACTTCTCAAATGCTTCAAATTTTTCCTTGAGAAAAGCAACCCAAGTAATTCTGGAGTAATCATCAATAATCAACATGAAGTAGTTTTCTTTCCCTATGCCTTCCTGTCTTGATGGTCCACATAAATCCATATGAACTAGTTGGAGTGGTTTCTCTGTTGAAGTAGAGCTCTTGGACTTAAACTGTGTCCTGGTTAGCTTTCCTACTTGACAGGGTTTACACATAAAATCTCGGGGCTTTGATATTCTCGGAAGATCTTTTACTGCCTCAAGATTTTTGAGCTTGATTAAGTGGTCAAAGTTTAGATGTCCAAGTCTCCTATGACATAACTAGATTTCATCATGTTTTCTTAGATGATACTCTTCTCTATCTTCTTTCAACACATATACATTATTTTCTGTCCTTATGCCTTGGGCCACCACTTGTCCTAAGTTTACAGACTTTATCTTGCAGTCCTTGGACTTGAACATCACTTCACATCCTCTGTCACACATTTGACTTACACTGAGCAGATTATGTTTCAACCCATCTACAAGCATAACATATTGGGATTTTCCTTTTCCATTACTTAAACTCACCATCCCTTTACCCTTTATTTTACCTGGAGCATCATTTCCAAAGGTTACGTTTCCTGATTTGCTTTCACTTAGAGATAGAAACTTACCTTTGTCTCTCATCATATGTTTGGATCATCCACTGTCTATATACCAAGGGTTCGTTTGTCTTTGAGATGAAAACACTAATCCACACTTGTCACTTTCTTTCTTCTTCCAAACCTTGACATTTTCAGCAGGGGAATTCAAATCTGGTTCATAGTTCCTTAAGTGACAGTCAACAGATTTACGTCCATAGTTATGACAGATGTAACATTTTGGTTCGTCGAATAAAGGATCATAACGATTTTTATGCTTAACCTATGTCCTTTTCCCATCCATCAAGTGATTTGCAGTCTGTGGTGGTTTGTTACTTGGCTGTCTAATTCTTTGTTGTGGTAGATATCTATACCTTGAATGTCTTGATTGCTCATAATTTAATTTTAAAGAACAGTTTACAACTTTATGACCAAAGTTAGAACAAAAGAAACAATACCCATAGAAAAAATGTTGGTACCTGGGAAAAGTCTGTCTTCTTTGGGGAGGTCGATTTATTTCATGCCGAAAATTTCTTTGATCTACAGATTCGGTTCTGGTACTTTTTCTTTCATTCCTTCTTGGTGGCTGATTTTCTTTCTTTGTTTCTGCAGAGTGACTGTTGTCAATGTTTGAGGATTTGACAAACTTGATAGGTTCTTTGTTTCTTGGCTGACCACTACTTGATCCCTCTTAATAACCCAAACCAGTTTTCAGCTTTGGATTCCTTTGCTGATTCAGAATGGTGGCTAATCCTTTTGAGGCTTCGATACTTGATAGATTCTGATGATACAAGGCTTGAAACCTCTCCATATATTTTCTAGTTTTCACTACTTCTTCTTCCAGAGCTTTACATCTTGCCTTCTTTTCTGATAACTGTTGTTTTAGAATATCCTCGATTTTCTTTGCCTCTTCTAATTCCATTTTTAGCAGGGCAAAGTCTTCATCAGGATGTTTACTTTCTTTCTTGAACTGTATCAACAATTGTTTTTTCTTTTTGTTCTTAATTCTGAGTCTGTCGATCTCTTCTAGTGCACTGATCAATTCTCCTTCCATATCAACCACAACTTCTTCTTCATTAGCCTCACTTCCTGTGCTTTTATTATCATAGTCCTCTTTGGCCATAAGTATGAAGTCATTTAGTTTATCTTCAATAGAGGAGTCATTGTCTTCATCATCTGAAGGAT
>ML807625.1:96632-109690 GCA_009831015.1 Picea engelmannii
CAATGTTCCTAGAAGTTGATCAAAATCCAAGGTTTTTAGATCATTAAGTTCTTCTATAGCAGAGACCTTCGGGTTGAACCTATTTGGCAGAGATCTCAAAATTTTTTGAACTAAAGAAGGTTCCTCAATTTTTTCACCAAGTGCTTTCATTGCATTTACTAGTTCTTCAACTCTCAGAAAGTATTTTCCAACAATTTCGTCTTCTTTCATCTTCAGCTATTCAAACTGTACTTTGTAGGTTTGAAGCTCGGCATCCTTTACCTTCTCATTGCCTTCATAACTGCTAATGAGTTTGTCCCACATTTCTTTGGCAGTTCCTAGGTGCATAACTTTTACAAATTCTATTTCTGCAAGCCCACTCAAGATATCATTCATAGCCTTAGCGTTGAAGCTAAATTCTAGCTTGCCATCCTTATTAGCTAGTACAACTGGCTTTACATAACTAATATCTACCACATCCCAGACATATGCACCTAAAGCCATTATGTAGGTTCTCATTCTAACTTTCTAGAAGGTAAAGTTTGTTCCATTGAACAGAGGGGCCTTATTGGTTGAAATTCCTTCATGGCTTGACATGTTTAAGCTCTAGGATCTACCCTTAGATAAAAGGGGCCAACTCTGATACCAATTGTTAGACAACTGAGAGGGGGGGGGGTGAATCAGTTGTTACCGAGCTTAAACAATTATGCTTATTTTAAACTCTTTGTAGAGCATTGAATGACAATCACAATAATGAAGGGAAGTAAGCAATAGAACATTCAACATCATTCACACATATGAAATATACAAAGACAGATATTTCCTGAGGAAACCCATAAAGGGTAAAAACCTCTTCTTCTTTATATGATAAGTAATCTTTACATTCTGTACATTATCATACTTATGAGCACCAACTCATAATGAGGCTACAACCTTTTTTTTGCAAGCTGCAAATTGCTGAGAGCACCAACTCTCTGTTTTCTCTAGCACCTACTAGAAGGTAGCACCAACTCCCTGGTTTCTCTAGCACCCACTAGAAGGAAGTACCAACTCCCTAAGTGTTCCATCACCAACTGGATGGAAGCACCAACTTCCAGTCACACATGCACCAACCTGTATAACAGAGAACAACAATTATCCCTTGCACCACCCTGCCACCGTGGTTTCTTTGGCTGCAACCAGATGGAAGCTACAACTCCCTGTGTTCAAGCACCCACTTGAACCACTGAGGACAAAAATCCTCCCTAGCACCTCCCTTCCACCCTGAAATATAAATTTTTCTATATATAAATTTATCACAGTGATACAATTTTTATCGTTGTCTTACCAGGCTTATCACTTCTCTGCTATGCTGCTTTTCTCTCCTGTATCAGTGTCTCTCTTTTTGCATCTTCTTGTGATTTCTGATCTTCTATTTTTTCTCTACAAGAGCACCTCAACCTTCCTTTAGTGTCTCACTGTCTTGCTGCACACATGCCTTGTGATTTCTGTGCTTCTTCCTTTTATGCTCTGTGCGCCATGTCCATTCAATGCACCATTCCTCTTCTTTGTATTTCAGCTGCTGCACACTCCTCCTTCTACACTCCTGAATCCCTCTCAACAGCAACCCCCGTCTCTTCTTTCTTCTTCCTTATTATAGTCTCTGTGCACCTTTTGCATCACTTGTGCGCAATGCTTCTGCATGCTCTTCATGTCGAGAGCTCTGCATGATCATCATTGCAAATCTTCAGCTTCTCTGGCTGTTAAACCCATGTGTCCATCATCACTGGGTGTTATGCTGAGATTCCTTAGCCTCTCCAATAGTTGAGACTCTTTGTCTTCTCTGTCACAGTCGAGCTCATCCTCTTTGTTATAGTTATAGGCTTCAATGCTCATCCATCTATCAATTGCCTCTACGAACAGTCTTCATTCCACTAGCATATTCCTTGAGACTCTTCAACTCCTCTGACAATCACACAGAAGTCTCTTTGAGTCCTCTGGCAGAAACCATCAGTGGTTTCTAGCAGTTACACTATGAACCTCCAAAGACCACTTCAACAACTGAATCGCCACTAATCGATTAACTATGAAGAGAAAAAATATCTCTTCAATCATATTCCTAAATAACCTGCACCGTTGGATCATAAATGATGGGTCTCACGCTTATTTTTCCATTTCGCAATTCTGCCTTTGGGCGTTTCGGCATTCGACATTCGACTTTTCGGCATTCCGACATTCGACTTTTTGGCATCCCTATGGTGAGGCATCTCGACTCTCCAAGTCATGACCTCTGAAATGAAGATTAGCTTCGTGCTACCTCCTCCCTTGAGCCTTCGTTGATGTGACCATGGGTTATGACCAAGGGTCAATTCTGAACATGTATTTCGCATTTCACGTTTTGGGGATTTTGTGATGAGTCATCTTGACGCTCCATGTCCCAAACTCCGAAATGGAGCTTGTCTCTTCGAGATCTTATCTATAGCTCTTCGATGATGTGACCACCGACGATGACCATAGCCTTATTCGAAAACATATTTCGGCATTTCGTCATTTCGACATTCCTGTTGCAAAGTGTTTTGACACTTCAACTCCCGGTATTTGAAACCAACACCAAAAGGTGTTTTTCACATTTCGACATTTTGGCATTCCTTGTGATGAAATGTTTTCACGCTCCATCTCCCAGTATTCGAAATCTACACAAAAAGGTGTTTTGGCATTTCACATTTTGTGACTTCAGGACTCCTGTGATGAAGAGTCTCGACTCTTGACTCCTCCAACTCCTGGTATCCGAAACTCTGGTTGATTTTCCTATTTCAGGATTTTCAACGTTTCACATTTTGGCACTTTTGGACTCCTGTGTTGAAGAGTCTTGACTCTTGAATCCTCCAAATCCCGGTATCCGAACCTTCGGTTGATGTGCCTGTTTCGGGTTTTTGGGGTTTTTCATTTTGTGATTACTGGACTCCTAAAGATGAAGAGTCTCGACTCTTCAAACTCCCGATATCCGAAACTGTCCTCCTACTTTCAGGATATCAGTGTTTCACATTTCACGATTCTGGGACTCTTGATGATAAAGAGTCTCGACTCTTCCAAATCCTGGTATTCGAAACTATCCTCCTGCTTTCGGGATTTCGGTGTTTCACATTTCGTGATTCCAAGACTCCTGATGATGAAGAGTCTAGACTCTTCCAACTCCAGGTATCCGAAACTATCCTCCTGCCTTTAGTATTTCGTAACCCCACTTCACCTTGCTCTTTAAATAACATGCAGGTTCTCCTAGATCCAATGCCGGTCAGACCTCGGGATTAGATTTGACGTTCATTGGGAATTCTCAATGGGATCCAAAGATCATTGTCGCTTCTCCTCCTGGGCTTACACATCCTCCTAAATTGGAATAATTTCTAAGTGTCAA
Organism: Picea engelmannii; assembly: GCA_009831015.1. NCBI lineage: Eukaryota > Viridiplantae > Streptophyta > Pinopsida > Pinales > Pinaceae > Picea > Picea engelmannii. The sequence goes on from ML807625.1 coordinate 100,003, forward strand.
AGGCCTCGACCTTTGATCCATCTAAGATCCTGAGTACGCTATCTCTCTTTAGCTTTGGCAATGAGTTAACCTCGTCCCTGGTGCACACCTATGCATTGCGTGTGACTCTGCGCTAATCCTCTTGAGCTTACGTTGTCCCTGTTTTTCCATCACTGCATACTCTGATCTTTCCATCAATGACAATCACACCTACCTGTAAAAATGCCAGCATAAGCATCACACCTTCTAGAAGCTAGGTGAAGAAAAACTTAGTCACATGAGCTTCTTGAACTAAATTTAAAACACTGAAAAACATTTACAACAACATTATAATAAAACATCCATTATAACACAACCATAACATCTCATAAGGATCATCCAATAATGAGAATTCAAAGTAAGAATAAATAATATGATGAAAAGAGGATGACTTCCATTAATCAAAATATCTCAGGTCTTATACATAAACCAGAGTACATCTCTATTTAGTCAAAATATTACAAAATAGGGAGCTCTGCTCAACCATTCGAACCCTACATAACATTCTTATAAAGTATTTATAATCAAAATAGTAGATAACATCTTGAGATGTGAGCTGGCATTCCTATCCTAGGATTCTCCACAAAAGCTACTAGTTTAACATATGTACAAGTGGATCTAACAAACTACTAAAATCAAGGAACATGTTGGCAACAACTCTAACAAGATATGAATGACATGATTTGTTGTTGTTTGGGTGCATATTCTCCAGTGACATGTGTCCTCCAAGCTTGTGTGATGAGCTCCATCTGCCACATGTTGATCATTGGTTCCCTCCAAGTCATTAAATCCAAGAAGAATCAACCAACTCAAAACTATTGACTTTAACAACCAGTTCATAGCATCTTTTCGTAGCACAACTGGTAACAGATTTCATAGCGCTTTCTTATACAAAATTGTTCTGCAGATGATTCTGTAGTGAATTTGGTAGAAAATTCCATATCACCCTCCTATAAAACTGCTCTACAGATTCCATAGCGCCCTCCTGTAAAACTGCTCTACAGATTCTGTAGCACCCATTTGTAAAATTGTTTTGTCAATTCCATAGAGAATTGCCACTATGTGTCCGACTAGGTGATTCTGTAGCGCCTTCGGTAGCGCAACTACAAAAAATTATGTGCGGACGATTCTGTAGTGCCAAGCACTACAAAATCTTTGTGTTTTTTCTGTGTCATGCAATGAATCCTCAAAAACCCAAAAAGTCTTAGTAGATGGATTATGATCCTGTAGATGCCTCCAGTAGGTGAAAATATAATATTTCCCTTAACACTTCAAGCTTGCAAAAAGTAATCACCATAAAAAATGGATCTGTCATCCTCTCCATTTACCTTCTCAATCTAGCAGTCCTCCTTGTTGCAGGAGAAATTCCCTCTGTCACAACAACATCTCTTTCTTTTGCAGGGACACTTCCCTCTGTCACAACAACATCTCTTTCTTTTGTAGTGGCGCTTCTCTCTACTACAAATGCATTTCTCTCTATTGCAGCTTATGCTAGAACATTTAAGTTCCTATGGGCTAGATCATCCTTGAAAGGATGCAATTCTTCTTTGAGCTTTCAGTTTTGGGACTCTATGCCTTTGTTTTTCCTGTACAGAGTCTTAAGTTGCCTATGGAGAGGCAAGAATATTCTTACTATAAACCTAGCAAGATCAATGGTTTCATTATACATGTCCATGAGCTTCTTCATATTTCTCCCTTCAAAAGGGAAACTTCCTTCCTTGCATCCCTGAGTTGTCTGATCAATCTCTTGAAGGTGGGATTATCAAGGGAAGTGCTAATGTTTATGACTTCAATAGGTTTCTTAGTGGCTTCACCCTTACCTTTGTCTTTCTTCTAAAAATAAGCTTTGGTCATGACCTCAATATGCTTCCCAACAGTGCCAATTTTACCTTTAACTTTATTTGGGACTGAAGCCTTGGGTATGAATTCTGTTTCAACAACTTCCTTGTGGGATGATGATCTGGTGAAGGGCCTCCTAAATCTGGTCTTAGCTACTACAATAGGTGAAGGAAAATGAAATTTTCTCCCATTTTTGGTTGATGAAGGAACTTTCTCTAGTTTAGGTGCAGGTTGAGGTGAGAATTCTCTTTGTGGGGAGTGATGAACTTCCCTCTCTTCTTCTTCAATTTCCTTAGGAACTTCTTTGTCATGGGAAATAGGTTTTCTCATTCTCTTTTTTCTTGTTTCTTCTTGGGAAAGACTATTGGTTAGCAAAGAGATCTGCACCCTGGATTGAGGGGTGGAGGCTACATCTAGTTGTGTATTTGCAAAGACAATGAACTGTTCCCAAGTAAGGTTATTTTTATTCAATTCTTCCATCACAGACATATTGATCAACCCAGAGTGAAAATCACTAATTTCCACAACCTTGGACTTGGATTGGACCATATCAACCATTTTTACCATACTTCCAAATAGATAGAAAGGGATATTCATCAAATCCTTACCAGTGAAGTGTAGCAAGAGCCTAATCTGATATTGGTATATCATGTTGAATATGCCCTCACATGTAAAGTACCTCTAGATAACTTTCAACATTTTGTCAAAACCCTCAACCAAATGGCTCCTACGCACTCCCTTGGACAAATTGTCTTTCTGATAATTTGGCTTGAGGAAATCCTTAGAAAAGGCTGCATTGAGAATCATAGATTTGAACCACCTCTCACCAGTGTTGGGTATCTCAGTGGTTGCTGCAATATTGGCCTCATATACCTCCAACTAAAGGGTTCTTACCTTGGTCTCAGTGCCATCAAATTTTAAAGCAAACTGCCTTGCTACTTCAGGGTGTCCTCTCTGCATGTTTTGAAAGAAAGATAGGAAACCAACCCTTTGGAAAACCTCCTCGATCATAGGCTCAACATCAAATAGGTGCATGTCAAAAGGCTCAGTCCTGACCACACTCCCACCCTTGTGATATTTCTTCTGTTGAGGTGTATCCATGGATAGAAGAAGGAGGTCAAAAATTGTAATGCCATGAGAGGTAAGGAAACCAAACAGAGACAAAAGTCTTTAGGTTTTTAAAGGTGATCCTTATCTGGTCTTTCATGTCTTTCCTCCAATTCACCTTTGTACTAATAAGAGATTGGTTTGATGAATGAAAATGAGGGAAAAGATCCTCTGAAAAATTATATGCAGGGAGACTGCGTTGGTTCAAGTTTTAGACTGACATCAAGCCACCATACAAGGTCATCCTCTTTCTAAGGAAAAGGCTCCTAAACGTTCACTGCAAATGGAATTTGAGATGAAAATATACGATAACACAGTGGATGAAGAGAGAAAATGATGGAACTGTGAGCCTAGAAGATGACACTGGTTTTAGAAAGAAATTGAAAACACTGGAACATGAGATTCGTAGCATAGTGTGGACAACATGAGCCAAGAGGATAAATGGGAATTCAAAGCTCTGAAGAAAATTGACTCGATTTCAGTGGAGGAAAATTTTAGTCTGCAGATGGCTCAGAAATTTGTGGCAGCAGAGGTAAAGGAGCTGGTAGATGGGAGAATCTGTAGTTTGCAACGCCAGGTGCTAACAAAAGATATGACAAAAAACCTTAATGATATTGAACAAAGATCAGATGGATCACAAAGTACCTGGACACAGTAGCTTGATAATTGTTGATTTGTAGTAAGCCTAGAGTTGTTTGCAACCACCTTAGTTTCCAATTCACCTTAGACAATTAGTTCTGTAGCATAATCCGCAACGCTGTCTGTATTAGTAGTTTCTGCAGCGCCGAGCTTAGGAGCAGGATTTCAAATTTGGTAAACAGTTAGAACTTCATAAATGACCAAATCACGATATTACTTTTGAAAACAAGGGTGCTGAAAACAATAAAAGGCATGACATCAGCTTCATGATTGTGAATGATGGTAAAGAGGGAGAGTGTACAAAGATGCACTACGAAAACAACTAGTGAGTTGGCGACGTACTTTGACAAGGTTTGATTTGACTCCCTAACATGCAAAGGGACAAAGTGGATAGGTTCAAGCATATGAATGGATGGAGGGACTTTTTAGGTTTGTGGAGTCATGAGGTTGATAGTGCTAGCTGTCAAGTAAAGTCATGAGTCAAGGAGATAAACCACAAAATGAACCTAGGGTATAAACCATAGTTGTGGGTCAAAAATGTGAACCAAGTCCCAAACCTTTATTTCTTTAAACTAATCTAAGAAAATCATAAAGAGAAAATTAAAAACCAACTTAAAAAGACTAATGGGTAAAAATTAAAACCTAAGGAGAAAATTTGACCCATGACAACTTCATGTGATAACATTAGCTCGACAGGGGATGGAATGTTCCCCGCGAGCTTCCAAGAACAAGAAACTTCAATGTCTTATCCTAGGTCTATGGGGTCATTTATTCAAACAAAAATGAAAAAGAGAAAGTGATATTTACAATGAATGGAAAGCCACTCATGGCTTAAGAAAAATACTTCTTCAGAAAGTTCCCATTGATAGGGCCACCAAAAACTTCAGAATCCTACAAGTTCTGCAATTTATAAGTGTTATTTGAAAATACCTCATAAATATTGAAATGACCATTCCACAAGGCTTCAAATTTACCATGTTTTCCTTTGTCTTACTTGGGTGCATCCCACTTGAGCACTAGATCTCCCAGCTAGAAATCTTCTTTTCTTACCTTATTGTCAAAGGCCTGCTTTATCTTCTGTTGATTGTCATGTGCTTTTTCAAGTAGCTTCTCCCTAGTCTGTTGTACTTCTACCAACTGTTGTATCCTCCTAACCATTTCATCAAGTTCTCCTTGGTAGTCTTGGAGGAACTTTGCCACAGGCAAGGCAAGATGAGTAGGAAAGATAGCTTCAACCCCATATTCAAGATGAAAAGGAGAAATACCAAGTGACCTCTTTGTTGTAACTATATCATCTTTGAGTCCCATGCTTTCTTGTTGTCTTCTAACAATTTCTTGATGATATTTATAAGGATTTCATTAGAAGACTCAAACAAACCATTTCCTTGGGGGTAATAAGGAGTAGAATGGACTAATGTAATCCCATACTATTAACAAAACTTGATCAATGGTTCAACTTTAAAAGAGGCAACATTGTAAGTAACAATCTTGCTTGGACAACCAAATCTTGACATGATATCCTCAAGAAAAATAATGATTACCTTGTGGGAGGAACTCCTTGTAGGAATGACTTCTATCCACTTGGTGAAATAATCAATGGTAGTCAAAATCCACATATGTTGACCACTTAAAGTTGGATGGATTTTCCCAATGAAGTCAATACCCCACTGTTGAAAAGGTCCAGAAAACACCACAGGACTCAAAGGAAAATATTTTAGTTGTTGCTTTCCAGAAAACTTTTGGCACTTGACACAAGCTCTAATCTTTGCACAAACAGTAGTAAAAAGGCTAGGCAAGAAATACCCAACTCTGAGGATCTTATAGGCTCTGGTTCTCCAAAAGTGATCCCCCCCACATAAGCTGTCATGAAAATTAGTCATGAAATTTTGGGCCTCTTGTGGATCTAAACATCTCAAAAGAACCCCTAGAGAATATTTCCAATACAATATATGTTCAATGAGAAAATATATGATTTCTTTAATCTTCAAAGATCTTACCTTGTTCTTCTCCAAACCTATCAGGAGGCTACAACTTCTGCAAAAAAATATGATGTCCTTATACCAAGTGCATTATGTCAAGTTGGGGCTGATATGAGAGCTTTTGTCAACAAAATCAGCTTGTTGATTTTTTGAGTTTATGTTCATGAAATTAACCCCTAAATATTTGCAATTTGATTCATCCAACAACCTAGCTAAACCTTTTCCTTTCAATAGTTTAGTGGGCTTCATTTCAAGGTCAAATTCCATAATTTTGGAAATCCATTTGCTCCTCTTCCCATCCATGTTAGGCTGGATAAGAATCTCTTTCAATGAGGATGAGGGAAAATAGGAAACAATCTTGGAATGGAAACTGTATACTCTGAAATCCTTGAGGGATTTGACCAAAAAATGAGCATGCTTTTCCATGATATCACATCTCATTTCTGCATCCCTCAATGCTCTGCTAAAAAAGGAAATAGGCTTCTCTAACCCCTCTGTATTTTTCTACACCAAGACAACAATCAATGTGTCAAATGAGGCAAAGGAAAATATCAAAAATTCCTTGGAATAATCAGGGTTGATGAGCACAAGTTCTTCAGTCAAGGCCTTTTTGATTTGGTCAAAAGAATCTTGAGCCTCAGTAGTCCATTTCACCTCATTTCTTTTCCTAAGCATGGTTGTAATGTACTTAACCTATTCAACAAAGTTAGAGATGAACCTTCTTAGAAAATTTATTTTTCCCAATAAAGACTAAACTTCTTTCTTGGATCTAGGAAGAGATAAAGTCTGGATGCCCTCTACTCTGCTTGGATCAATTCTTACCCTTTCTATTGATAGAATGTGCCCCAATAACTTACCTTACTTCATAGCAAACAAAGACTTCTTAGGATTGAGAGAGAGACCAAACTTTCTACACTTCAGGAAGACCTTTTTCAAATGATGATAATGTTATTTATCATATCTAGAGAAAATTGTAATGTCATCTAGGTATATGACCACAAATTTGTCCTTCTCCCCAATAAAGTCAATATCCATTGCTCGTTGAAAGGTTGCTCCTGCATTCATTAATCCAAAGGGAATTTTAGCATACATGAATGTGCCCCAAGGAGTAGTGAAGTTTGTCTTCTCTCTATCTTCAGGAAAGACAAATATCTGATTGTAGCATGAGAAGCCATCAATCATAGACATCCTAGATGAGTCAATCACTCTCTGCAAAATGTGCTCCATCTTTGACAACGGGTAATTATCTTTCTTGAAGCTTCTATTCAAATTATTGAAATCAACACATAGTCTAATTTCCCCATTCTTCTTCCTCACAGTGACCAAGTTAGACACCCACTTAGAGTATCTCAAAGGAATGATGATCTTGGCATCCAACAACTTCTTCACTTCTTTTTCCATAATATGCAACAACATGGGATTTATCTGGCTGAGTTTCTGTCTAAAAGGCTTGGTCTCGTCTTTCAAAGGGATCTTATGTTCAATGATGTTTGTGTCATATGTTCGTAAATATTCATATTTCCAGGAAAACACATTAGAAAACTCCTTTAAAAGATTAACATACTCAGCCCCTTGTTCTTTTGACAAGCTGCTAGACAATTTCACATACTTTGGATCCTCCTCTATACCTAAATTGCATTCAGTCACATCAACATTTTCAATTGAACCTTTAACCTTCACTACAACATCATTCTGTCAAACAATCTCTCCAAGGGGACTAGTCCTTTTGGAATATGATGGCTAGGCAACTGAACAATATGATGGTCAACAATTTTATTCAGAAAAATATCAACATGAGGGATTTTTTCATAATCATGATCTTGATCAATATGTAAGACAAAAAATACATCCACAGTTTCAAGAAATATTTTTATCTCAAGATCATCCTCAAAGACCTTCCAATGTTTGACATTGTCAGGTATATAGGGTCTATATTTCACTTCCACATCATATTTTAGCTTAGGGGGCAAAGGAATTCTAAAATTACTTGCTGAAACAACCAAGGAATCTACCATAGTATTTTCCTCTCTTGGAACAAAAGAGACACTAAAAGCCAAGAAGAAATTATCCACAAGATCCCAAACTTCATTTATGTAAGTCCTTAACCTGGGGTGTTTAGCTTGATAAAGATTTTTGACCTGATGAACAATTAACTCAACATCTCCAAACATTGCTAACTCTTCAATCTTCATGTATTGAGCAACCCTCAAACCCAAAACAAGAGCTTCATATTCTGCCACGTTGTTTGTAGTTTCAAATTCAAGCTTGTAAGACAAAGATATTTTCTCTTGGGTAGGGGAAATAAAGACTACCCCAACACCAACACCTTCCTTAGAAGAGGCCCCATCAAAAAACATCTTCCAAACAGACGTATTAGGAGGAGGAATTTCACAAGAGGTAATGGGTTGTTTTTTTTATTTCAATAGGTGATTGAGGTGCATCGGTGAGTGTTGGAGTTACTTCACACACACCTAGGATTTATTTTTCCTAAGGTTTTTCCCTATTTATTAGTCATTTATCCAGTCTCCTATTTTAGGGGAGAATATTCCACCTGGAGAATATTCTCTTCAGTTGACACTTCAGTTTGACTAGTTGAGTTGAGTATAGATGCTACATTGGTTTTATCACCATGCAAAATTGGGATCATCACCATGCTAATGCACACTTTCCTTGGGATCATCACCAGATTGGCGCATTACCCTTGATCCCTTGATCTACTCCTCACTACACTCTATTTAGTCAATTAACTGAAGACTGGTTGACTAGTTAACTCAGCTAAGTGGCAATTCACTCCCATAACTGTCTGAGAGACTAGAATAGGTGGCAGTTTACTCCCGTAACTATTGGTGTGTGTCCAAATCACTCTAGAGCACCACTATGGATCATCAGTTACTCATGTATCCTATATCTGTTGTAAATTATTTCACTCTTTGAGTGTGGAATATGGTTAATGAGAATTCTTATATTCTTTCTCTCCTTGTTCTTTCTCAATTTCTCTCTGCAAATGTGTGTAGTATTTTCTAGCTAGATCTATTATGTGGAGGTTCAACACATTTACATGGTATCAGAGCCGACAGACTGCTAAGAAAAATCTACACCAAATTTTTTTGCAGGTACAAAAGATTGAAGAGAGCAAAAATATGGATTATTCGCCAGAAATACTTCTCACGCCACATAAATATTTGGAATGGAAGCCAAAAATTATGCATCTAATCAGATGCAGAGGCTTGTACCAAATAAATATGGCAATGGAAGTAGAGCCTGATTCTGCCGATAATAAAAACGATTTTCTCAATAAACACGATATGGCCATAGGATGTATCCTTTATTTTATTTCTCCTGAAATTCTCCATCAAGTATATGATGACTCACAAGAATCAACTCCAAATGAATTATGGACCAGATTGGAGGTTCTATTTGGGAATAAATAATATTGTGAATATTGCATGCAGGGGATTGGAAAGATAGAGCCAGAAGAGAAACCGTCAGAAGATCAAGCCTCTTATTATGAAGAGTCTTCTACAAAAGTTTTTGCACAAATTTGTATCCCATTAATTGAAGATGATGTCTACTTCATTTAAGATTTGTTTTTTGAATTTCATGTTGAATATATATGGCATGCATCTCAGGGGTTGCATCTAGACACTTTTCCATGCACAGTGCATGCAACTTAGGAGACAAAAAGGGAGTAGCGCACATCCGACACAATTCTGATTTTTTCTAAGAACAATTTGTAGAAACAAATTGGATATTTGAATTCCTCTCAGAAAAAAAATCCAATTTCAAAAAACAAATCGTCCAAAACGGAGTCCGGGAAGTGAAGTTATGATCATTTTAAAATCAACAAAATTTCAGTGTTTTTCTGGAAACGACCGCATGATTTTCAAAATTTCATCCAAACTTTATTCAGATATTCTTCATTACAAGAAGATAAAGTGGATATGTTTGGACATATCAATGGTGGATATACTTCATCATATCCGTGTATACATCTATATCTTCAAAAAAATCTTCAATGAGCACAAACTTGCACAATTGCGAGGTCTTCTTGGAGTGAATGACATAGTTGCTTAGCAACTGCTTTTTGTTCCTTCTCATTTTTAATT
>ML807625.1:115013-141123 GCA_009831015.1 Picea engelmannii
GGCCATTAGTTGTAATTATACCTCCTAGTCTCCTATATATACCAAGGATACATTTTCATTTTGAATCATATTGTACTTGAACATTTAAGTGGGGTAAAAGGAGGTTTCCCCCTCGAAGAGGCTTATTATCTGAAATTATCTCTGTTTCAAGGCGTTGAGTACTTTTCCTGAGGTTTTTCCATGCTATATTGATGTTTGGTTCTTAACAATTTTTGGATTAGTTTTTTCATCCTCTCCTTCTTCATCAACAACAAGGTTATTTTGGAGAGCGGATTGGAATTTTTTATCATCCCTATCCCTATTTCGTTGATCTCTTTGGAGGATCTAAGGGGCATTATTTGGTCTTTTGGAATTTTCTCTATTATGAACATTCTGTGTGTTCCTATAGTTTTTCTTTCCTTCAAGTTTCAACTTCTCCATTTTAATAGAAAGTGATTTTACCAGTTTGGTCAGTTCATCAACTTGAGGGTGGAAAATAAGGGAGTTTGAGGTTGAAGCTTCAGCCTTTCCTTTTCTTCTGTCTCTATCATATTTTCCCCTAAGTTTTTCACCTGCCAATATGTTAGATTCTACTTCCAAAGTTGCATCTTGCATATGAGCTAGATAGGTAGATCTTCTTTCTCTTAACAAAAGACAAAACTCAGGTTCAAAAGCACTGGCATAGGTGATCTTGGCAGAGGTTTCTATAGGCTTTATTTCAGTGGGAACCTTGTTGTACATTTTGTTAAATCTTTTTGAGAAGTCTGAAACAGATTCCCCCTCTTTCCTCTTAAGTGACCCAAATTCTGTAATAGAATAAATGAAATCCTTTTTGTCCCCCCAGAATCATCCAAAGCTTTAATCCTAGTAATAGATCCATGAGTCAAACCCCTAAACCATTTTCTAGCCTCACCATCAAGGCTCTGTACAAATACCCTCATCCATACATCCTCATTCTCAATGTTAAGATTGTCTACATAACTATAAAAGGTTGCAAGGTGTTTTTTGCAGTTATGTCTTCCTCCTTTGTGAACTTGGGCATGTAATTAAGGTAGTCTCCAACTGGGAGAGCATGCATAGGCTAAGGTAAAATATGAGGGGCATACCTAGCAGCCACTATGACATCCATCCTATTTCTAGGAATATTAGCACCTTCCATTGGGTTGTGAACTGTAGGAGAACAAGGGGGAGACTGAAACTTGATAGGTACAACTACAAATTTGATTTTAGGAGAAAGAGGGAGCTTGGATGGAGAGGTTTCAGTTTTCATTGGAAGAGGTTGAGTCTTGGAGGAAGAGGGTCCAAGGGAAAAGAGGTTTCCTCCTCTTTAGTCACAACAATTTTGATAGGAGGAGGAGGAGTAGGAAGACCCAAGGTAGGAAAATATTCTAAGCTCTCAAGTCTATACTAGCTTACAACATCAGGAGAGGAAAGGGTTTCAAAACTTTCTTCTTTCAATTTGGGGCTAAAAGAAGAGTATTCAGCAGGAAAATTTTCAAAATCCAAATTTCTAGAAACTTCAACAGATGGTAGAAGAGGAGAATCAGATATAGCTACTGGAGTATTAAAAGTAGAATCATGAAAATGACCAGAAGTACCTGGTACAGTAGTTGAAAATCCTTCTTGAGAAGATTTTCCTTTCTTGATAATATTCTTTGGGTCAACTTCAAGTGTTTCCAGAGGTAGATGTGGAGTAGACCTTGTGTGTCTGTCTTTGGGAGCCACAACTGAAACAGTGGAGTCGCTAGGTGCAAGCTGCAATCTTCAATGTACTGATTTCTAATGCACCTTCAAAATCAATATTGCTTTGTCATTCAATCCCAGGGAAAAGTTTTCAATTCATTCCTCGACAATGGAGCCAAGAATGTTAGCATTGAGAATCACCCTTAGATTACAATAGGATAAGCCTAGCACCCATCAAATAGGTTTGTGAATGTATATTAATGATAGAAGGTCAAATGAAAAAAACTCAACATAGCAATGTTTTAACACATAAAGTTTATGCCAATATGCATAAGAAAATGAGGTTTTAACTAACTTCAGTCAGTGGTTTAAGGATAAAGTGAGTAGAAGGAATACTTGGTGAGGAAGGTGGATAGGTCTGTTATAAGCATCAGGCCTTATAGCAACTAGGTGAAGAAAAACTCAGTCACAAGAGCTTCTTGAACTAAATTTAAAACACTGAAAAACATTTACAACAACATTATAATCAAACATCCATTATAACACAACCATAACATCTCATAAGGATCATCCAATAATGAGCATTCAGAGTAAGAAGAAATAATATTATGAAAAGAGGATGACTTCCATTAATCAAAATATCTTAGATCTTATACATAAACCATAGGACAACTCTGTTTAGTCAAAATATTACAAAATAGGGAGATCTGCTCAACCATTCAAACCCTACATAACATTCTTCCCAAGTATTTATAATCAAAACAATAGATAACAACTTGATATGCGAGCTGGCCTTCCTATCCTAGGATTCTCCAAAAAAAGCTACTAGTTTAACATATGTACAAGTGGAGCTAACAAACTGCTAAAATCAAGGAGCATGTTGGCAACAACTCTAATAAGATATGAATGACATGATTTGTTGTTGTTTGGGTGCATCTTCTCCAGTGCCATGTGTCCTCCAAGCCTGTGTGATGAGCTCCATCTGTGACATGTTGATCATTGGTTACCTCCAAGTCATTAAAGCCAAGAAGAATCAATGAACTCAAAATTGTTTACTATAACAACCAGTTCATAGCATCTTCTCGTAGCACATCTGGTAGCAGATTTCGTAGTGCTTTATTCTATAAAATTGTTCTACAGATGATTCCGTAGCGCATTCGGTAGCAGTTTCTGTAGCGCCCTCCTGTAAAACTGCTCTGCATATTCCGTAGCGGCCTCTTGTAAAAATGCTCTATAGATTCTGTAACGCCCATTTGTAAAATTGTTCTGTTGATTCCGTAGCGAACTGCCACTCTATGTCTGGCTAGGTGATTTTGTAGCTCCTTCGGTAACGCAACTATAGAACAGTTTGTGTGGATTATTCCATAACGCCAAGCACTATAAAATCTCTGTGTTTTTTCTGTGTCATGCAATGAATCCTCAAAAACCCAAAAAGTCTTAGTAGATGGATTATGAGCCTGTAGATGCCTCTACTAGGTGAAAATATAGTATTTCCCTTAAGACTTCAAGCTTGCAAAAATTAATCACCATAAAAAATGTATCTGTCATCCTCTCCATTTACCTTCTCAATATGACACTCCTCCTTGTTGCAGGAGAACTTCCCTCTGTCACAACAACATCTGTTTCTTTTGTAGGGTCACTTCTCTCTACTACAGGGGAATTTCTCTCTATTGCAATTTGTGCTAGAACATTTAAGTTCCTCTGGGATAGATCATCCTTGAAAGGATGCAATTCTTCTTTGAGCTTTCAGTTTTGGGACTATGTGCCTCTGTTTTTCCTGTATAGAGTATTAAGTTGTCTATGGAGATGCAAGAATTTTCTTGCTGTAAACCTGGCAAGATCAAGGGTTTCATTATACATGTCCATGAGCTCCTTCATATTTTTTCTCTCATTCAATCTTTCTCCCTTCAAAAGGGAAAATTCCTTCCTTGCATCCCTGAGTTGTCTGATCAATCTCTTGAAGGTGGGATTATCAGGGGAGTTCTGATGTTTATGACTTCAACAGGTTTCTTAGTGGATTCACCCTTACCTTTGTCTTTCTTCTGAACATAAGCTTTGGTCATGACCTCAATAAGCTTCCAAACAATGTCAATTTTACCTTTAAATTTATTTGGGACTGAAGCCTTGGGTATGAATTATGTTTCAACATATTCCTTTTGGTTTGATGATCTGGTGAAAGGCCTCCTAACTCTGGTCTTAGCTGCTGTAGCAGGTGAAGGAAAATGCAAATTTCTCCCCTTTTTGGCTATGGTTTCGGCTGATGAAGGAACTTCCTCTAGTTCAGGTGTAGGATGAGGTAATAATTCTCTTTGTGGGGAGTGATGAACTTCCCTCTCTTCTTCTTCAATTTCCTTAGGAACTTATTTTCCTTGGCTAATAGGTTTTCTCTTTCTCTTTTTGCTTGCTTCTTCTTGGGCAACACTACTAGCTGGCAAAGGGCTCTGCACCCTAGATTGAGGGGTGGAGGCTACATCTAGCTGTAGGTTTGCAAAGACAATGAATTTTTCCCAAGTAAGGTTCATTTTCTTCAATTCTTCCATCACAAGCATCCCGATCAACCCAGAGTGAAAAACACTAGTGTCCACAGCCTTGGACTTGGCTTGGACCCTATCATCCATTTTTCCCATACTTCTAAACAGATAGAAAGGGATATTCATCAAATACTTACCAATGAAGTGTAGAAAGAGACTAATATGATATTGGTATATCATGTTGAATCTTCCCTCACATGTAAAGTACCTCTAGATAACTTTCAACATTTTGTCAAAACCCTCAACCAAATGGATCCTAGGCACTCCCTTGGACAAATTGTCTTTCTGATAATCTGGCTTGAGGAAATCCTTAGAAAAGGATACATTGAGAAACATAGATTTGAACAACCTCTCACCAGTGTTGGATATCTCAATGGTTGTTGCAATAGTGACCTTAGATACCTCCAACTCAAGGGTTCCTACCTTGGTCTTAGTGCCATCAAAGTTTTAAAAAAACTGCCTTGCTACTTCAGGGTGTCCCCTCTACATGTTTTGACAGAAAGATAGGAAACCAACCCTTTGGAAAGCCTCCCTGATCATAGGCTCAACATAAAACAGGTGCATGTTAGAAGGCTCATTCCTGACCAAACTCCCACCCTTGTGAGATTTCTTCTGTTGAGGTGTATCAATGGATAGAATCAGGAGGTCAAAAATTGTAATGCTATGAGAAGTAAGGAAACCAAACAGAGACAAAAGTCTTTGGGTTTTGAAAGGAGATCCTTATCTGGTCTTTCAGGGATTTCCTCCAATTCACCTATGGACTAATAAGAGAGGTTTGATGATTGAAAATGAGGGAAAATATCCCCTGAAAAATGATATGCAAGGAGACTACGCTTGTTCAAGTTTTAGACTGATATCAAGCCACCATATAAGGTCATCCTCGTTCTAAGGAAAAGAATCCTAAATGTTCACCGCAAATGGAATTTGAGATGAAAATATAGGATAACACAGTGGATGAAGAGATAAAATGTTGGAACTGTCAGCCTAGAAGATGGCACTAGTTTTACACAGAAATTGAAAACATTGGAACAAGGGATCCATAGTGCAATTTCTGTAGCACAGTGTGGAAAACATGAGCCAAGAGGATAAGTGGGAATCCAAATCTCTTAAGAAAATTGACTCTATTTCAGTGGAGGAAAATGTTAGTATGAAAATGGATTAGAAATCCATGGAAGAATAGGTAAAGGAGCTGGTAGATGGGAGAAATTGTAGTTTTCAGCATCGGGTGCTACCAAAAGATAAGACAAAAAACCTTAATGATCTTCAACAGAGCTCAGATGGCTCACAAAGTACCTAGAAACCGTAGCTTGATAATTGTTGATCTGCAACAAGCCTGGAGTCGTTTGCAACCACCTCAGTCTCCAATTCACCTCAGACAATTAGTTCTATAGCATAATCTGCTACGTTGTCTGGATTGGTAGTTTCTGTAGTGCCGAGCTTAGGTGAAGGATTTCAAATTTGGTAACAGTGAGAACTTCATAAATGACCAAATCATGATATTACTTTTGAAAACAAGGGTGTTGAAAACAATAAAAGACATGACATCAGCTTCATGATTGTGAATGATGGTAAAGAGGGAGAGTATACAAAGATGCACTACGAAAGCAACTAGTGAGTTGGCAACGTACTTTGGCAAGGTTTGATTTGAATCCCTAATGAGCAAAGGGACATAGTGGAGAGGTTCAAGAATATGAATGGATGGAATGACTTATCAGGTTTGTGGATTCATGGGGTTGATAGTGCTAGCCGTCAAGTCAAGTCATGAGTCAAGGATATAAACCACAAAATGAACCTAGGGTATAAACCATAGGTGTGGGTAAAAAATGTGAACCAAGTCCCAAACCTTTATTTGTTTAAACTAACCTAAGAAAATCATAAAGAGAAAATTAAAAACCAACTTAAAAAGACTAATGGGTAAAAATTAAAACCTAAGGAGAAAATTTGACCCAAGACAAATTCATGTGATAACAAAAGCAATGGTAAAAATGGAGTGTGCTTGCCCAGAACAAGACAACAAAGAAAATATGGTAGATTTCAAGTACAAAATATGATGTTAGTGCCACGAACCTTTAAAAAATAAGCTAGCTGATATAAAATCGCAGCAATGTAACAATTTACAACATCAATAAGTATTTTGTAACAACCACAAAAAATAGTGCCTTGAAATTGCTTGAAAAAGATAAGAAAATGTAGCTTTAACTATGCTGAATGAAAATTAATTGTTGCAAGCAAATTTGGCAATGTCTAGCTAGCATTTAATGTCACTTTTGCAGAGAATTTGTTGCAGTTAGATGGTTGTAGCAACCTTTTGTAACATCAACAAATTCTAGTGCTTAAAATTGCAAGGAAACATAATGTAAACTTAGCATTTATCCAATGGATTGATTGGCAATTGTCACAAGCAATTTCTGAGTGAGCTAAGTGCAATTTATGTAGGTGAATGCAATAGATTAGCATGAATTAGTATGGTTGTAGCAGTGATTTGCAACAACAACAATTTAGCTAAGGAATTAGTCTAGTTTAGGGTTAATAAAGTTAGCAAAAGATTCAAGGAAAAAGGTTTGAGTGCTTGTTTTATTAATCCTTCAATAAGAGAGTGACTAGAACTAGTGCCTTCTAGGGCTTGTGGAGTCAAGTGGAGGCTTCTTCTAAGGCTGCAAATCAATTTTGATAGTGCACAAAAGTTTAAGAGGGAGAATGCGTAGGAGAAATAGTAACTTAAGTCCCCCTATGCATTTTCCTAAAGAAACAAGATACTAGGGTGTAGGCAATTCTAGGCCCTAACACCTTACTCTCCTTAGGTTTCTTATGGGAAAAAACTTAGGCAAAGATAACTAGGTCAAAACCTTAGAGTGCTAGAAAATTAGGGGTCAATGGTTTTACTAGTTACTAGATCAAATCAATGAGAAGTTTTTCTAAATAGAAATTAAGAAAGTACAAAATTAAGTGTTGGAAGATTGGTTGTTGTCATTGATGTCAACCCTAGTCATTGGTTTTGGATTGTAAGATTAATGAATGTATTTAGACATGAAGGACAATGAAAATGCAGACACAACACCCATGGATGGATATTATACATCATGTTGTTTCTGGTGGTAGGTGGTACGTCACATGGATCCTCATGGTTGAGGAGAAATGAATTTTTGAAGATGACAAAGTGAAATGAAGAAGGAAGTACAGGTCGACCCTGAAGATAATTAAAGAAAATAATTACAAAATAAGAAAGTGTCAGGTCAGCCCTAATGTTAAAAGGAAGTGACATAAAGGGTAGAAATACATATCATTATACATTCATTTTACACACACAAGTCGAATTTCAGAGGAAATCTGAAGTAAAGAAGTCCAGATTTCAAGGGAGGATGAAGTCTTTTGGTGATGTGTTCTAAGGTATGTTATTTGCAGGTAATCTTACCATTTTCGCAATAATTTTTTTTCTAGAACGATTCAGATGGTGAAATTGATATGGTACTTGATGCAAGAGCATCCACACTTAATTAAGCGAGCCAGCGCGTGAAGGCAAAGGAACAGATGGAAAGGCACCAGCATTCAAAATTTTTGAAAACTTGTAATATATGGCTGCGCCAAACATTAATACGTTGATGTGATGAAGCGCACTTATACCTTGTAACAGACCTTGAGTGGATAAGCTCTCGTCCTTAGGTAGCTGAGGCATTTACTTAGATTTAATGCAAGTAGATAGAATAATTAACTGTAGATTAGACAGTTTTGCTTTCGAGAGGGAAACCGGAGTATAGACACCCTCCCTTGTATCATTGTAAGAAGCATTAGATTATTCAGCATTAGCATTGAGAGAAAGGGAGCAGAGTAGAGAGCTATGAAGAACCTCCATGTACAGACATTGAATTAATAGGAAGGACTTTGATTCAATTCCATGGATGTGTTTGATCTTTGTGTGTTGTCGATATTATGCTTGTGCATGTTTGCTTCTTTTTATGCTTATCTTTTATATGCTGCATATGTGATTGCATACCAGGTTCGAAACCTGAGGGAATGAAGCCAATGAGTTTCAGTGGTTTCTCTGCTTGAGCCAGGAGATTCCTGCAGAGAGTGCAGTTGAATTCCTCCACATAGAGTGCGTTGAGGAGGCTAAGCAGTTAACCTCTTGTTCTCACTTGCTCAGAGTGAATTTGGTTGTTCGAGTCGTGCAGGTGAAGTGCAGGATGAACATGAAGTATCAGTAGCAAGTCTGAGTAGGAAAAGGCCGGGATTGTTGTGACTGCGAGTGTACAGAATCTGGAGATCTTCAGCACAGTTGGGGGTCGGTACAGGTTGAAGTTGAACCCAGGGAGCGTGTTCGAGAAGTTCTGAAGGAGTCAGAATTCCAGAAGCTCAGGAGGGATATTGCCTTGGGCTCGGTTGAGGAGGCAAAGGTAGTGAAGCGGAGAACTCTTCAGGGGAAGAGAATCGACGACTTGAACTTCTGGAAGGAAGAGATTTCCAAGCGCAAGTATAATCCGTCTACCATCGCGCATCGGCATATCGGGGTTAGCGAGGGCAAGAGTTGCATGCACGTCGAAATCGTGAATTGCGATCCCCCGATTTAATCGGAGTCGGTGATCATCAGAGGGACAGGTGGCACGAGATCCTGTAGAGTCGGGACTCGGCATTTTTGCGGTTGCAAAGTCGAAAGGAGCACAGAGAAATCGCGAGACCGCGAGTTGCGATGGGTCCCACGGAGATTGTGTGGAGTATAACATGTGGCATCGGCATTTCGGTACTTGGGGTTCCAAAATACGAAGACTCGGCATCGCGAGTGGCGATATCCCGAGGTATTGACCGTTGACCATCGGGGATCAGGATTTCGGTGATTGATTGCACAAGGATAGTGTTGCAAGCCTCGCGATATCGCGAGACCCGATCTCCCGATACGCGAAGTGAAGATCGCCGAGAGGTATCCTGTGGGTGACGAAAAACTCCCGAGAGGAGTTGGAAGAGAATCGACTCTTCGGGCCTTAGAAAAAGAGAGGGTCCTGGAGGAGCGGCCGCCCACTGAGGGGTAGGGTTGCGTCAGAGTGGTATGAGAGCCTGGAACTTGTCTGTGTATTTCAGGCGAAAGGAGAAAATAAGGATACTCTGATACACACGACTTGCGTCAGAGTGGTATCATAGCCTGGAACTTGTCTGTGTATTTCAGGCAAAAGGAGAAAAGAAGGATACTCTGATACACACGACTTGCGTCAGAGTGGTATCAGAGCCTGAGTTAGAGTTCTCTGTGGTTGGGTAGCAGAGAGAAGAAGATACAATGCCGCCCAGAAGGGAGAGGCAGTCACCTGATCGGGAAGACAGGGACGTGCGAAGAAGGGGCAGGCCAACAGGGAATGCTGAAATAGAGCGAGAGATGAGAGATCTCCGAGCCAGACTCGAAGAAATGGAGACTGCCCAGAGACGTGGAGCTGGTGCCGCAGAGTTCAGTGATCCTGAGATCGAAGACGAAGCTGGACATGCTGAAGAAGAAGTCACAGCAGAAGATGCGTCAACAGAGAGGTTGATAAGAGCTATTTCGAGGATGAGCTCGAAAACAAAGATGGACATTCCCGTCTATGAGGGAAGTCTAAATGCAGAGGAGTTGCTGGATTGGATCCGAGCACTCGATACCTACTTCGACTATGAGGATATCGAAGAGGACAAGAAGATAAGACATGCCGTCGTGAAGCTGAAGGGTCATGCAACCTTATGGTGGGACGAACTGCAGGTAGACAGACGTTCCAAGGGAAAACAAAAGATCAAAAGCTGGGATCGGATGATCGCCAAGATGAAGGCGAAGTTCATTCCGAGGGACTACCAGATCACTTTGTTCAGGGGCATGCAGAACCTAAGACAGAAGCTGATGACAGTGAAAGAGTACAACGAGGAATTCTACAGGCTCAACATTCGAGCTGGTCATCGGGAGAGTGATGACGAAAAGGTGGTGAGATACCTGAATGGCCTCAGGTATGACATTCAAGATGAACTGAGCATGGCTAACATCCGCACTATTGAGGATGCGTACCAGATGGCTTTGAAAGCCGAAGAAAAGCTGAGCCGCAAGCAGGGACAACGAGGGCGAGGCAGAAGCCAGCCGAGAGGAAAAACAATTGCTCAAGAGAGAACACAAAAGCCCAAGGAGGATTGGAGGAGACCTGAGGGAAAAGATGAAAGAGGTGGAACCTCGTAGCAGAGGCAGCAAAATTTTGAGCTGAGGAGGCAGCGACAGGATCAGCAAGGAGATTACGCTGATGCCAATACATTTCCTCGTATCTGAGGTAGAGGCAGAGGTCGAGGAGGAGTTATCACATGTTTCACGTGTGGTAAAGACGGACACAAGGCCGTTGACTGTCCAGACAGAAAATTGGATAGAAGTGAAACTCACATCGTTGAGGCGCAGAGGCGTGACATGGAGGATGAAGACACTGGAAGTGGAGAGTCACTGACAGTGCACAAGGCTCTCTTGAAGCCTGAGAAGGAGGTGGACAGCTCAGCGCAAAGATGCAGACTGTTCCGGACGACTTGCAAGACCAAGGGCTGGAAATGCAAGGTCATAGTGGACAGTGGGAGCACCGATAATCTCGTTTCGACTGAGATGGTGGAGAAACTGGAGCTGAAAACGAATAAGCACCCGAGTCCATACAAAGTGACATGGCTGCAGAAAGGACACCAGGTATGTGTCACAAAACAATGCTTGGTAAATTTTAAAATGGGTGATTATAGGGATGAAATTCTGTGTGACGTTATACCCATGGATGTCTGTCACGTTTTATTGGGTAGACCATGGCAGTATGATCGACATGTTGTTCATGACGGGAGGATGAACACATACACCCTGGAGAAGGATGGGAGAATTCATAAACTGTTGCCTATAAAAGATAAGGAAGTCAAGCCGGAAGCGAGTAGCACGATACTTCTCATGAGTGGGAAAGAGCTTCTCACAGAGATTGAGAGAGATGAAGACCCACAATTCTTTGTTGTCAGAAAGCTGAGAATTGTCCTGACAAGCACAAGAGTGGACGACTTGCCAGAAGAGATTCAGCAACTGCTGGGAGATTTTGTTGATATCATCGTGGATGAACTACCGCGTTCATTGCCACCAGTGAGGAGTGTGAGTCACCACATTGACCTCATTCCCGGAGCAAGTTTACCAAACAAGGCAGCATACAGGTTGACACCTCAGGAGAATGAGGAAGTCAAAAGGTAGGTACAGGATCTGCAGGATAAGGGACTGGTCAGAGAGAGTCTCAGTCCATGTGTTGTTCCAACGGTACTGAGTCCGAAGAAGGATGGAGGCTGGAGGATGTGTACAAACTCCCGAGCGATAAATAAGATTACCATCAGGTACAAGTTCCCACTGCCAAGAATGGACGACTTGATGGACTGCCTGAGTGGGGCAAATTATTTTTCAAAAATAGACCTCAAGAGCGGATATCATCAGATCCGAATGAGAGAGGGGGATGAATGGAAGACAACGTTCAAGACAAACGAGGGTTTGTACGAATGGCTGGTCATGCCGTTTGGGTTGACAAACGCGCCGAGCACATTCATGAGGCTGATGAATGAAGTCCTGCGGGAATTCATTGGAAAATTTGTGGTTGTATACCTGGATGATATTTTAATTTTCAGCAAGACAAAGGCTGAACATTTGAGGCATTTACCCATTGTGATGAGAAGGCTACAACAGGAGAAACTGCTGATCAATTTGAAGAAGTGCTCATTCATGCAGACAGAACTCGTATATCTGGGTTTTGTAATATCGGCGAACGAGTTAAAGATGGATCCTAAGAAGGTTCAAGTAATCAGGAATTGGCCATCTCCAAGGAATGTCTTCGAGGTAAGGAGCTTCCATGGTTTGGAAAGCTTCTACAGGAAATTTATTCAGAATTTCAGCAGAATCAGTGCTGCAATGATGGACACTGTGAAAAAGCGGCACAAGGTTTTTCAGTGGACAGCCGAGGTTGAGAGAAGCTTCAATCTGTTGAAGCGCAAGATAACTGAGCGACCAGTGTTAGTGTTGCCAGATTTTCAGAAGACCTTCCAAGTGAAGTGTGATGCCAGTGGGTATGTTGTTGGAGGAGTCTTAAGTCAGGATGACATACCTGTATCATATTACAGCGAGAAGCTAGATGATGCGAAGCTGAAGTACTCCACGTACGATAAGGAGTTCTATGCCGTCATACAGGCATTGAAGAAGTGGAGGCATTATCTCATACCCAAAGAGTTTGTGCTATACAGTGATAATCACGCATTGCAATTCGTAAGTCAGCAGGAAAAGCTGAACCAAAAGCATGCGAAATGGGTAGAGTATATGAAAAACTTCACATTAGTCATAAATCACATTTCGGGAGCTGCGAACAAGGTGGCTGACGCCTTGAGCAGAAAATGTTTATTGCTGCAGGAGTTCAGGATCAAAACGTTGGGTTTTGAGAACCTGAAGGAGATGTATGCAGATGATGCTGATTTCGGGGAAGCTTATGAGGAAGCCGAGAATCCGGTGCTCAGGGATAGGAGCCCGTGGATAGATTTCTTGATACAGGATGGATTTCTATTTAAGGGCAATCAATTGTGCATTCCAGATTGCTCTATGAGAGAGAATTTGGTAAAGGAGAAGCACAGCGGGGGCTTAGCAGGTCATTTTGGACATGACAAAACATTCGCCAAGCTGAGCGAATCGTACTTTTGGCCAGGGATGCGCACAGATGTGAAACGGTTTGTTGACAGGTGCAGGATATGTCAACATGCAAAAGGCCGAAAGCAGAATGCTGGGTTATATCAACCATTGCCCATACCCGAAAGGCCATGGGAATCCATTAGTATGGATTTTGTGTTGGGTTTACCGAGAACTCAGAGAGGATTTGATTCCATCTTTGTGGTGGTGGACCGGTTTTCAAAGATGGCACATTTTATTCCATGTCATAAGACAAACGACGCGACACACATCGCGAATTTGTTTTTCAAAGAGATTGTGCGATTGCATGGATTGCCGAGGAGCATAGTCTCGGATCGGGATACCAAGTTCATAGGTCATTTTTGGAGGACGTTATGGAAGAATATGGGGACTGATTTGGCATTCAACTCAGCATACCATCCGCAGACAGATGGAGAGACTGAAGTAGTCAACAGAAGCTTGGGGGATCTGTTGAGAAGCTTGGTGACAGAGCATCACAGTAGTTGGGATCAGATCCTACCACAGGCCGAATTTGCGTACAACGATTCGGTGAATCGAAGTACAGGTAAGAGCCCATTCCAAATTGTGTATGGGACACAGCCGCGGGGAGTTTCTGAGCTCAGGGAGTCAGAACAGGCTGAAACTAGCAGCGTGAGAGCTGAAGAGTTCGCCAAGGCGATGCAAGAACTTCACGCAGAGGTGAAGCAGCGACTACAGAAGTCGAACCAAGAGTACAAGCGCAGAGCCGATCAGCGGAAGAGACAACTTCAGTTTGAATTTGATGACATAGTTCTGGCGCACTTGAGGAAGGAAAGGTTCCCAAGGGGAACGTACAACAAGCTCAAGATAAAGAAGATTGGACCATGCAGAGTCCTGAAAAAGTATGGAGAAAATGCATATGAGCTTGAGTTTCCAGAGGGCATCGGGATATCTCCGATTTTCAACGTTTCAGATTTATACCCATACAGGGCCAAGGAAGCAGACACTGGAACTGAGGAATCAATAATCCAGTGGAAAAAACAATTACCAGTTGCACAGAAACCACAGATGGAGTGCATACTGGAGAAACGAGCAGGCAAGAAGACCAGGAGGAAGCAATATTTTGAGTACCTGGTGAAGTGGAGGAACCACCCAGTAGAGGATGCTAGCTGGGAAACAGAGGCAATCATACAAAAGCATGGTCACACCGTGCAACATCTCATGGACAGGAGCCCATGAAATCTTTTGAGCCGAGGAGTATGATGCAGGAGCATCCACACTTAATTAAGCGAGCCAACGCGTGAAGGCAAAGGAACAGCTGGAAAGGCACCAACATTCAAAATTTTTGAAAACTTGTAATATATGGCTGCGCCAAACATTAATACGTTGATGTGATGAAGCGCACTTATACCTTGTAACGGACCTTGAGTGGATACACTCTCGTCCTTAGGTAGCTGAGGCATTTACTTAGATTTAATGCAAGTAGATAGAATAATTAACTGTAGATTAGACATTTTTTCTTTCGAGAGGGAAACTGGAGTATAGACACCCTCCCTTGTATCATTGTAAGAAGCATTAGATTATTCAGCATTAGCATTGAGAGAAAGGGAGCAGAGCAGAGAGCTGTGAAGAACCTCCATGTATAGACATTGAATTAATAGGAAGGACTTTGATTCAATTCCATGGATGTGTTTGATCTCTGTGTGTTGTTGATATTATGCTTGTGCATGTTTGCTTCTTTTTATGCTTATCTTTTATATGCTGCATATGTGATTTCATACCAGGTTCGAAACCTGAGGGAATGAAGCCAATGAGTTTCAGTGGTTTCTCTTCTTGATCCAGGAGATTCCTGCATAGAGTGCAGTTGAATTCCTCCGCATAGAGTGCGTTGAGGAGGCTAAGCAGTTAACCTCTTGTTCTCACTTGCTCAGAGTGAATTTGGTTGTTCGAGTCGTGCAGGTGAAGTGTAGGACGAACGTGAAGTCTCAGTAGCAAGTCTGAGTAGGAAAAGACCGGGATTGCTGTGACTGCAAGTGTACAGAATCCGGAGATCTTCAACACAGTTGGGGGTCGGTACAGGTTGAATTCGAACCCAGGGAGTGTGTTCGAGAAGTTCTGAAGGAGTCAGAATTCCAGAATCTCAGGAGGGATATTGCCTTGGGCTCGGTTGAGGAGGAAAAGGTAGTAAAGCGGAGAACTCTTCAGGGGAAGAGAATCGACGACTTGAACTTCTAGAAGGAAGAGATTTCCAAGCGCAAGTATAATCCGTCTGCCATCGTGCATCGGCATATCGGGGTTGGCGAGGGCAAGAGTTGCATGCACGTCGAAATCGTGAATCACGATCCCCCGTTTTAATCGGAGCCGGTGATCATCAGAGGGACAGGTGGCACGAGATCCTGTAGAGTCGGGACTCAGCATTTCTGCGGTTGCAAAGTCGAAAGGAGCACGGAGAAATCATGAGAGCGCGAGTTGCGACGGGTCCCACGGAGATTGTGTGGAGTATAACACGTGGCATCGGTATTTCGGTACTTGGGGTTCCGAAATACGAAGACTCGACATCGCGAGTGGCAATATCTCGAGGTATTGACCGTTGACCATCGGGGATCGGGATTTCGGTGATTGATTTCACAAGGATAGTGTTGCAAGCCTCGCGATATCGCGAGACCCGATCTCCCGATACGCGAAGTGAAGATCACCGAGAGGTATCCTGTGGGTGACGAAAAACTCCCGAGAGGAGTTGGAAGAGCATCGACTCTTCGGGCCTTAGAAAAAGAGAGGGTCCCGGAGGAGTGGCCGCCCACTGAGGGGTAGGGTTGTGTCAGTACTGAGAATACATATCTAGGTACTTGTGGTCAAAATTTCAGCTCTTTATTCGCTATAATTTTGGAGATACACAATGTGGAAGATAGGGTTTTTGACTAGTCCTGA
This sequence comes from Picea engelmannii, assembly GCA_009831015.1. Taxonomy (NCBI): domain Eukaryota; kingdom Viridiplantae; phylum Streptophyta; class Pinopsida; order Pinales; family Pinaceae; genus Picea; species Picea engelmannii. The sequence goes on from ML807625.1 coordinate 130,770, forward strand.
AGCTAGTCATAAACAAGTGTTCCAGGTAAAACAATAATAAATTATTCATAGAGAATCCAAATGAAGTGAGACCAATTTCATTGGAAATATTATGGGTTGTGTTTTCTTGTGTGTGAGTTTTAGAATCTGATGTTACATATTGAGCGCGGGGCATTCTGTACAAGTTGACTCTCTTGAATAAACCATAATTGAATAAGGTCTACCATTCTCTCTATAACTTCTTTTTGGGGAGGATTCAAAGAGTGAAACTTGGAGGAGTTTCAGAGAATACATTGAGTAATATTATCTACAGGATCAGAGTATTCCAAGAATTGAATAATTGCAGAAGTTGAAGAAGTCCCAGGAAGCATTATCAGGTTTTATGTGATGGTTGGTTGATGGTGATGATTTAATGTAAAGTTTTATTATATCTCATATATTCTTGGGTGAAAGGAAGGGGAAAGGATGGAGAGGTCAACCCTCTCTTGATATTGGAGGATTGTATCTTCCTCTTGGAGGTTTATCCCTCCCTTTATATTTGGAAGTTATAGCTACCTTTGTAAGTCATTACTTCCCTTGAACAACAACTATTGATTATTTCTCATATATTGTGCATGGGGTATTGTGGTGTATTGGTGTAACTCTTATACTATTTTTCATTTCTCATTTGATATAATTAAATGGTTTAAGCATAAGTTGATTTTTTTTTAAATTGTACTTGATACTGATTCACCCCCCTCTCGGTATCAACAATTGGTATCAGAGCAGGTTGCCTTCAGAACAATTTAACCACTGGAATGAAAATCCTAAGCAAAGATGGATGAGCATGAGCACATTTCAAATGGGATTCAAAGATTTAATGGAAGAAATTATGCATACTGGAGTGATAGAGTGAAAACTTACCTAACATCTTTGGGAGTAGATGTTCGGTACTTAATTTTAAATGGCTACGTAATCCCAAATAATGCTCCAACCGATCCAAATGAGAAGAAACTTATGAGTTGTAATTCAAAAGAGAGACATGTTATTTTAGGAGCATTGGCACCAACCATTGCTAGCAAAGTGATGGGATGCAACAATAGTAAATAGGTATGGGACAAACTCAAGAGTATCTACGAAGGTGATCCAAAAGTTAAACAGGTCAAGCTTCAATGGCATAGAGCATAATTTGAAAATTTGAAGATGAATGAAAATGAAGATATTGCAACCTATTTTCTTAGAGTTGATGAAGTTTTTAATGCTATAAGAGGATTAGGTGAAGAGATCGATAAATCCTTGGTTGTACAAAAAGAGTTGATATCACTTCTCTTGAAGTATGATGCTAAGGTCTCCGCCTTTGAAGAAACTAGGGACTTGACCAAAATGACAATGGATGAATTACATGGGTCTCTTATAGCATATGAAATGAGAACTTGTACAGAAAGTGACCAACCAAACAATGAAGAAGCCTTTAAAGACATAAAGAAGACAAAATACAAGGATAATGACCTTGATGAAGAAATAACAAATTTCGTAAGAAGGTTCCAGAAGGGAAGTGGAAGATACAAAGGTAATTCTCCTCTCAAATGCTTTAACTGTGGTAGAATATGACATATTGTTGAAAACTTCTGCTATAAAAAGAGAAGTCTCAACAACAAAAAGAGCTTCTACTCCAAGGATGATGACATCTCCTCAGATGAGAGTGATGAAGAAGATAATGATGGAGGAGAAGTCCTCTTCATAACCCAAGAAACCCAGGATGATGATCACAAGAATTCTAAAGAAGAAGAAATCATTTCTGAAGAAGATTTAGATGAAGAAACCAACCTTGATTACTTTTGGGGATACAAAGACAATGCAGAGAGTGAACAAGAAGATGAGAATCTTGAAAAGTTGAAGCATGTTGAAACTGAAAATAGCAAGCTTAGAAACACAAACATAATACTAAAAGGTGAATTGAGTAGTTGTGAAGAACATAATTACAATCCTGAAAAGACCATTGATAGCTTGAAGGAACAATTAGAAGATTACGAGAAATTGAAAGAAGAATTGGATCACACAAAATGGGAGCTACTATTGACAATAGAAAAGTTGAAGAAGTTTGAAAAAAGAATTGAAAAATTAGATGAGACCCTTGGGAGTCAAATATCTCCAAATGACAAGACAGGACTAGGATTTTGAAGACAATAAAACAAGAGAAGAAATATGAAAATGATGAAACCAACACTCCAGAACAAGTTGAACAACAAGATAGAAGACTAGAATTCAAAAGGAATGAGACATCAAGAAGATCCTCTCCCATCAGGTATGAAAGCAATTGTTTTGAAGGAAACTACAGAAGAATATATCATGAACCCATATGGACCACACCACAAAGAAGATCACTTACTCTCAGGTATCAAGATTTCTTTCTTGGACATTGTTATACTTGTGGAAATTTTGGACACAAGGCAATCAATTGTAGAATCAATGAAAGGAATAACTACACAAGCTACATGAATGGTGAAAATAGTAGATACATAAATGTTTGTAGACCCGTCAATAGAAATTATAATTCATTTGACCCATTAATGGATCAAAATATTGTATGTTACAAGTGCAATAATCTTGGTCACAAAGCATGAGATTGCAGAGAGATGAAGGAAGATAATTGTATGCCAAATGTCTGTATACCAACTACAACATGGAAAAGGAAATAAATTCCACACAATGAAAATTGTCGAATAACATTGGTTGATAAAGAATGAAAAAAAAAATATGAATGGTTCATAGACAATGGGTTCTCATCTCATATGAATAGAGATCAAAGAAAATTTGTTATCTTGAAGAAAAAGGGTGGAAATGTTGCATTTGCAGATGACTCATCTACCAAAATACTTGGAAAAGGAACTGTAAAGCTTGGAAGTGAAAATGTAAAAGTAGGAAAAGTCCTATTGGTTGAAGATCTGAAGCATAATCTCCTCAGTGTCAGAAAAATACGTGATCAAGGATACACTCTTACATTTGACTCCTGAGAATGTAAAATTAGAGAAAATAACTCAGGAAGATTGGTTGCAACTACAACAAGACGACCGAACAACATATACATCCTGGACATGAAAAAGAGAGAGAAGAAAAAAGCCACACAAAAGGATTCCAAGGAATAAAAATTCCCAAAGACCAAAAATAAGGACGAAGTATTATTGAGTGCCACATGTTCAGGGGGAGCAGCCCCAAAGAAGAGAGTTACCTTTTTCCATTAAAATAAGGGGGAGCAGCCCCAAAGAAGAGAGTTACCTTTTTCCTTTAAAATCAGGGGGAGCAGCCCTACCCTTTGTCATTGATGTCAAAGGGGGAGAGAAATTGGGATCATGATGATAGGGGGAGCATGAGTGTTGCCATCAATGACAAAGGGGGAGATTGTTGGAAGATTGATTGTTGTCATTGATGTCAACCCTAGTCATTGGTTTTGGACCACAAGATTGATGGAGGTATTTGGACATGAAGGACAGTGCACATGTAGACACAACACCCATGGATGGATAGTATACACCATGTTGTTTTTGGTGGTAGGTGGCACGCCACGTGGATCCTCATGGTTGAGGAGAAATGAATTTTTGAATATGACAAAGTGAATTGAAGAAGGAAGTATAGGTTGGCCCTGAAGATAATTAAAGAGAAGAATTACAAAATAAGAAAGCATCAGGTCGGCCCTAATGTTAAAAGGAAGTGACATAAAGGGTATAAATACATATCATTATACATTCATTTTACATACACAAGTTGAATTTCAGAGGAAATCTTAAGTAAAGAAGGTCGAATTTCAAGGGAGGATGAAGTCTTTTGGTGATGTGTTCTAAGGTATGTTATTTAGAGTTCATCTTACCATTTTCTCTATAACTTTTTTCTAGAATGATTTAGATGGTGATATTGATATGGTATTGAGAAGAAATATCTAGGTACCCATGGTAAAAATTTCAGCTCTTTATTTGCTATAATTTTGGAGATACACTCTGTGGAAGATAGGGTTTTTGACTAGTCCTGAAGCTAGTCATAAACATATTTTCTGGGTAAAACAGTCATAACTTCGTCATAGAGAATCCAAATGAAGTGAGACCAATTTCATTGGAAAGAGTATGGGCTTTAGTTTCTTGTGTGTGATTTTTAGAATATGATGTTAAAGATTGAGCACAGGGTATTCTGTACATGTTCACTCTCCTGAATAAACCACAATTGAATAAGGTCTACCATTCTCTCTATAACTTATTTTTGGGGAGGATTCAAGGAGTGAAACTTGGAGGAGTTTCAAAGAATACATTGAATAATATTATCTATAGGATCAAAGTATTCCAAGAATTGAAGAATTGCAGAAGTTGAAGAAGTCTTAGGAAGCATTATCAGGTTCAATGTGATGGTTGGTTGATGGTGTTGATTTAATGTAAAGTTTTATTATCTCTCATATATTCTTGGGTGGAAGGAAAGGGAAAGGATGGAGAGGTCAACCCTCTCTTGATATTGGATGATTGTATCTTCCTCTTGGACGTTTATCCCTCCCTTTATATTTGAAAGCTGTAGCTACCTTTGGAAGTCATTACTTCCCTTGAACAACAACTATTGATTATTTCTCATATATTGTGCATGGTGTATTGTGGTGTATTGGTGTAACTCTTATACTATTGTTCATTTCTCATTGGATATAATTGAATGGTTTAAGTATAAGTTGAAAAAGTTTTTAAATTGTACTTGATACTGATTCACCCCCCTATCAGTATCAACATTAAGTTCATTGCTTCAAGCATTAAGTATACCATGAAATCTCATAATCTTATATGAGCAAATAAAACCATACATAAACCATTCAATAAATGAAAAAAATGAAGATTTTACCTACTTGCACCAAGAATAATCATGAAAATACCATGCAAGATCACCATAAAAGATTTCAAGATTTATCCACTTGAAAAAAATCATCCTTATACAAGAGTGCCTCACAATTTCAGCCAATATCCCTTCCAGGGAGAAAATTTCAGACCTCTGCTCTTGTGTGAGGAGTCGTGATGACAAAAATGAATGTACTTTATGTTTATTTATACAAAACTGGCGACCTTTAATCAATTTCATGTCAAGTAATGTCCGACCTGGCCAATTTAAAAATAAATTCAAATTAGACATAAATAAAATTAATTAGCATCTAAAAACACTTCCAAGGGTGATGTTGAGTCCCTAAGGTGGAACATTGGGCTCCAGATGCTGAATGTTTGGCCTCCAAATGCCCTAGATGATGCCCACACATGCCAAATAGCTCACAACTACCCTCAAAATGAAAACCCTAGCTTTGGATGACATGCAAGGTCATGATGGTGACGTCATGGGCTCTCAAAGGTCAACGTCTAGGTGGAAAAGCAAGATCCCCCTAGGTATAGGTCTGTCAGGGTGCCTCCAAGGTGACGTCCTTCTTTCTTCTTGGTGAAAATCTATGATGTATTCTTGCCCATGGATGGGGTTATAACATCCATCTATGGGATTTCAGCCCCATGAAGGTCTGAGATAATCATTCCCTCATGTGTACTTGTCCACTCGATAAGGTCTTGCAACAACAACAAGTATGCCCTCCAGGGGTTCAAAAGTCACAGGGATCATAACATGTAAATCACATCCAATAATTAAATTACCCAAACATGTGCATCAAACCCCCCTTTACCTAGACAAATGTTCAAAGAAATTATGAAATCTAACAGTCAGGTTTGGAGAAGGTCACAGGGTGTCCTATTGGGATAATCCTCCTTAAGTTTGGGGTGTTTCCCAGGTGAGAACCAATCCAGGTCATGCAGTGTATGAGGTGGCGTGGGGTAGTGTTTGGGCATGGGGTGCAGTGATAACAGGGAAATATAAATCTTACCTATGGGTGCCTTTGTAGAGGGCGAGTTGCACCTTGCCGTAGATGCCATTTTTTCCTAACCCGTCCATTGCCTTTTATTCTTAACTTAATTTCTTTTGAGATTTTGTTTCTATGCTTCAAGGGAAGAGTTGAGGGAAACCGTCCTAGCTTGGTGACCAGAAGTGACAACGTTATCCACAATCATTTCACTTAGATGAAAAGGTTGGCTTGTGATGAGACCCCCTTTCTCTTGGCTATGCCACCAGGAGCCACTACCATGGTTTGATGACCAGATAAATGGTAATTTCATCCCTCTCTATATGCCCATGGTCATAATAGGTTGGCTCATGATGAGACCTCCCATCCACCAACTAATACCTTGAGTGTTTGTTTTTCTTATGGGTTCTCTTTTCTTACTGAGAATATTTTTACTGCTTTCTCGAGAATCCCTAGGTGAAGCATCTCAAAATTTTCATCTTTGAATTTTAACTCTGACCAGCTATTTTTTCCCTCTGGAACTTTAGTCCCTTCTTCCCACAAGGTAATGCACAACCCTTCCTAGTGTGGAAAATCCCAATGCCTAAACAAAGGTACAGGGAGATGAAAGGAATACAAATGAAAAGTGGTAAGTATGGAGGGAACAAACGATAAATTTTCACAAACCCACCCAGTGGCAACCCATCCTAAAGGGAGATCAACTTACTAGGGCAACATGTCACCCTTCCAAGTATGAAAAAGTTAAAAAACATGATTTCCAAGAAAACGTTATGAAATGAAGGAGAATTCAATGCAACATATTCAATTTCTTCGATAATCAGAGTGGCACATACCATGATACCTGGATTCATTACCTCATGGAGCAATACTTACTGCTACTTCAGGACCAAGATGGTGGAATGGATGATGTTGTTGCTGATAAATGGGATGCACTGAAGAAAAGAGGGGCCCTCTGGGGCCATGCTCAAGTCACATGGATCTCAACACTCCATGTCTAGGACCTGTGGGCATTGAGACATCATCTCCTTAGTTATCCCTAGGGTAGGGGATAACATCTGGCTCTAACTCGAGGACATTTGCTCATCGTAGAGGGCATGAGAACCTCAATGTCTCTGGTATGAATTGTGCCTGCTAGATCTCAACAAAATGCATCAATAATCCTTAGGGTGGTGATATCTGTTAATATTATGGTAGCTTCGGGAGGTATGAACCTCTATTGTGACCTATGACGAGATTAGAATACTCCGGAAGGAAGCAAAGAAATGAAGGAAACCCTAGACAAGTTTTCGGCTGCAGAAATATATTTAAAATGAATTTATTAGTACCCAGAAGGAGAAGACGGCCCCAATAAACCTGCCCAGACTACTATAAATACAGGGTGCCAGTTCTCATTATTCACATCTCAGCAGTTGCAGAGAGAGCTACATCTGCACAGGTGTAGTGGCAGTTTTGTGTGCAAGTCTCTGGGAAAGTGTGCGCCAACTTCTGGGAGGGAATATTTGATTATATTGGTTTCTATTCTTGCTTGGTGTATTAGCCTCTCTTGGCTATTGGATTTCTACTAGGATTATCTTCTCTGTCAAGGTCAAGGTGCTCGGAGGGTGGCTTCGGCCTATGGTTGGGTGACGAGGGAATTGTCAATGGTAAAACGAGCACAATCTTCTATATTCTAACAGGTTATGGGCCCACACCCCCTTCATTTAGCCTAAAACACTGGAAGGAAACATAGCCAATAGGATATTGAGCTCATTGACGAAATGCTGCTAGGGTTACTAGCAGGAGCAGCTTCCAAAACACTGCAGCTAAGGTTACTAGCATAAGCAGTTGCAAAAACCCTAAATCTCCGATCCGACACCTTGTGATGGAGCATCTCGCTCAAGAAAAATATATTTAGATGCACCCTAACTCAGCACACCTCTTGGCTCTCTCAGAAGACATAAATGATGAAGTTGAAGTTTTGGATCAAGGCATGACCAGTTACCAGTCAACCGAAGACATGTATGAAACAATCAGTCTTTTACACTACTTAGCACTTACTGGAACGATTGAAGATGACATGTGGATAATTGATAGTGGAGCTTCTAGGCACATGACAGGAGATCAAGCCAGTCTCTCAAATCTAAATGAGAAGAAGACATCGTACAAAGTGGAGCTTGGAGACAAAAGCACTTACCTCATCGAAGGATTTGGACAAGCCTCCATCAAGTTGGAATCAGGTAATCATGTTCACTTAAGCAATGTTTTATATGTACCTGGTTTAGAAAAGAATCTTGTATCGATATCATGTCTAGAAGACAAAGGAAACAAAAAAACCTTCGTGGATGGAAAGGTGCTATCATGGCATAAGAACTCCAGGATAGAGAATGCTAGGGTTATTGGAAGTCATGAAGGAAATCTGTATAGACTATTAGAAAAAAATGAAGAAGATCTAGTACATGACGAAGTCAACCCTAATGAGCTTTGGCATAGAAGGTACGCTCATATCAATTATCAAGAATTACCTTTTCTCAGAAAAATTGTTGAAGGAATACCAGAATTGAAATCTACACATGAAGGAATCTGCAAGGGATGTGCCCTTGAGAAGAATATCAAGAAACCATTCTCAAGTAGCAACAATAGATCTAAGGAGATCCTAGATCTAATACACTCAGATGTTTGCGGTCCAATGCTAGTCAGATCTCTAGGAGGATCTCTTTACTACGTAATCTTCATAGATGACTATTCAATAAAGATGTGGCTATACCTACTAAAGATAAAAGACGAAGTATTCAACAAGTTCCAAGAATTCAAAGAAGAAATAGAAAACCTCATGAACAAGAAGATCAAGACATTAAGAACAAATAATGGAGGAGAATACACCTCAAAGGAGTTCGTTGCATTCTGAAAATCGGCAAGGATTAGGAGGGAGCTGACTATTCCTCATAATCCTCAACAAAATGGTGTAGCAGAAAGAAAGAACAGATCTATCGAAGAAATGATAAAAGCCTTATTGAATGATCAAGGTCTATCCATGTTTCTATGGGGAGAATCAACAATGACAACAATATATGTACAGAACAGAATCCCTCATCGTATATTGAAGGACATGACACCAGAAGAAGCCTTCTCAGGTAAGAAACCTAACGTGGAAAACCTAAGAATATTTGGATGTCCATTTTACTCTCATATTCCCAAAGACAAAAGGAATAAACTAGAACCCTCAGGAAAGAAGGGGATATTCGTGGGATATAGTGATTCATCCAAAACCTATAGAATATATATTCTAGAACAACACAAGATTGAAGCTAGCAGAGACATAACATTCAATGAAAGAATGGCTTTAAGGAAATCCATCTAAGAAATTATAGAATAAGAATAACTTGAAGAACCTAATGAAGAAAACATAGAAAACGAAAATAACGAAAAAGATCAACCTGATCATCCTATGGAGCCATGTGAGAACATTGATTCAGATATTATACCAAAGACCAAGAAACAACTAGATTGGCTTGAAGCTACATTACAATATGAAGAAAGACTCAAGGTTCCAGAAGGAACATCCAGGAAGAGTAAAAGACTGAAAATATTCTCAAGTTATGCAACATACATGACGAGGCTTCTAGATGAAGAACCTACCACATTTGAAGAAACAGTTCAAAAGGGACATTGGAAAGAAGCTATGACATAAGAGCATCAATCCATTATAAAAAATGATGTATGGGAAATAGTACCTAGACCTAAAAAAAAATCCATGGTAACCTCAAAATGGGTATACAAGATCAAACATGCAGTAGACGAAAGCGTGGATAAATACAAGGCAAGATTCTTGGCCAGAGGGTTCTCCTAGAAGGAGGGAGAAGATTATGATGAAACCTTTGCTCCGGTGGCTAGGTATACCTCCATCAGAGCTATCATATCTCTTGCCGCTTCCATGAGATGGAATCTACAACAGATGGATGTAAAGCCAACTTTTTTGAATGGAGCAATTGAAGAAGAAGTATATATTGAACAACCTCAAGGGTTTGAGGTACATTCTAGAGACACTCATGTTTGCAGATTGAAGAAATCTCTATATGAACTCAAGCAAGCTCCAAGAGCTTGGTATGCCAGAATGGACAACTATCTAACAAGACTTGGTTTCTTTAAGAGTCATGCAAATCCAAACCTTTATTACAAAGTCGTGGATAATGCACCTGTGATTCTACTATTATATGTTGACGATATATTCATAACAGCTAAAGAATCTCTCATTATCCAGTGCAAGAAGGAATTAGCTTCTGAATTTGATATGAAAGATCTAGGTCTCATGCATTATTACTTGGGACTATAAGTATGGCATAAGCGTGGTGAAGTATTCCTTGGACAAGGAAAGTACGCAATAAAGTGTTGGAAATACTAAAACAACTGAGAGGGGGGGGGGGGTGAATCAGTTGTTTATGAGCTTAAACAATTTTATACCTTTTAAATCTTATTAATCTTCCTTCAAGTGATCATCAACAACATACAACATATGGACAGTAAAAGTAAAGACCATCAGTCACACATAAAGTACACACAGAGACA
>ML807625.1:149223-162724 GCA_009831015.1 Picea engelmannii
ACTTGAACCTCTGAGGACAATTGTCCTCCCAAGCACCTCCCAACCTCCCTAAAATATAAATGATCAAATAAACATTCAACTTTACAGATAAGTCTGTTCTTACCAATCTTTCTTTGTTCTGTAAATCTGGTCTTCTGCACACTATTCTGCTGCTCTTCTCTTCCTCTGTCTGTTTAGTAGGTATGCTCTGCATTAAATCATTCTCTCATTCTGCTCTCCTTTTCCTCTTTCTGTCATTCTGCTCGTATACTCCATCTCCTCCTGCACATCCTCTTCTCTGCTTTCCTTACAGTTTCATTATTTTTCACATACAGAACAACCAACCCAATTCCGTCTCACTCAATTTCTTTTGTACACCCAACCTTGACGGTTCCACTTCACCTTCCGATAGGCAAAACCAGGGACACCTGTCTTGGCAACTGAAATGATAACTAATTCGCAATCAAGAATCCGTTTTTGTTTAGCAGAATCACAATTGATGAGTTACCTGTGTGTGAAGAAATAGTAACCCTTAGATCTCATTCAAGTCTTATCCGCACCGTAGGATGCCCTTTATTATTCTTGCCTTTTTAAATTGGGTTTCGGCATACCACATGTTCAATGTTCTTTTCACTTCTAAATCCCAATGGTCAAATCAACGATCCATATCATAATCAGATCTGACGATTCAGATTGAATCGGGAATCCAGTCATCGCGAAATCAGAATCCTTGTTACACTTTTTTCTTTTCCTTTTGGAGTCGCGATTCGCAAAACTTCGACACGGAGTTAGATCAATGGTCCAGGTGCGATCTTGACTCAATGGCTATGATTGTGTCGCGATATCGCATATCGCGATTTCGGCATTTCTGATGCAGTGTGTTCTTGTCTCCTTGATATCGCAATTCGCGAAACTCCGATGTGGAGTTTGATCAACGGTCCAGGTGTGATCTTGGCTCAAAGGTTGCGATTGAATCGCAATATCGCGTTTCACGATTTTGGAGTTTCTGTTGCAGTGTGTTCTTAACATTTCAAAGTCCTGATCCCCGATCCCCAATACTTCATGCAGAGAATCAACGATCTAGATCACTCTTAACGTTAACGGCTGCGATTACATCATGAAATCGCATATCGCGATTTCAGGGTTCTTGTTGTCAAGAGATTTTGACATTTCAAAATCCTGATCCCCGATCCCCGATACTCTGCTGACATCACACGTGGTTTGACACGTGTTAAATACTGCCATGTGTCACTTTGATTCTTGACTTACATGTGCCTGAAGTGTTGAATCTGCCTGACACCTGTCATTACCTGGTTGTGCCACGTGTCCCTAGATGACGTGGTCTGCTGTCGTGAGTTGGATCGACGGTCTAGATCACATGTTGATCTGACGGTTCAGGTTCAGTCGGGATTTCTTTCATCGCGATTTTAGGCTTTCTGTTGTAATTTATCATGGGACTCGTGAAAATCCGATTCCTGATTCTCCGATGAAGAAAATCAATGGTCCAGATCTCATTCTTGCTTTAACGACTGCGATTAAATCGCAAAATCGCATTTCACGATTTCGGGGTTCTTGTTGACAAGTGAATTGGACAATTCCAAGTCCTGATTCCCGATTCTCCGATGAAGAAAATCAACGGTCTAGATTCATCTTTGATGATCCAATGGCTACGATTGATTCGTGAAAGATTGTTGTTAGGGATTTTTGTCTAATACAGACTTGCCATCAATGACAACCATTCGCTGATTCGTTGTTTGTTGCCAACACGCATTCATTGTTTGTGCAATATTTGCCAACATAAAGATCCTTCATAAGTTTGGAATGATGGAATGTAAGTCCATGGACACTCCTTTGAATGCAGATATAAGAAAAGTGAAAGTCCCAAATTACGATCCAGTAGATCCATCTCTATATCGACAGCTAATTGGATCATTGATGTATTTGGTAAATACTCGACCAAATATTTTCTTTGCTATAAATACATTAAGTCAGTTCCAGGTGGAACCTAGACAAGAGAATTGGATAACTGCAAAGCATGTCCTAAGATATATTCATGGGAGAATAAACTATGGCTTGAGATATACCGCATCCAGTGATATCCAACTTCATGGATTCACAGACTCTGATTGGGCAGGAAGTGCAAAAGACAGAAAGAGCACTTCAGGTATGTGTTTCAACTTGGGCTCCGCTATGATATCTTGGGGCAACATGAAACAAAAGTCTGTCACACTCAGCACAACAGAAGAAGAGTATATGGAAGCATGTGAAGCATGCATAGAAGCAGTATGGCTAAGGAAGTTAATCTCTTATTTATTTGATCGGATTCTAGAATCGACCATAATATATTGTGATAATCCGAGTTGTATAAGATTATCAAAACATCGAGTGTTTCATGAAAGGTCGAAACACATTGAGATCAAATAATACTTTATTCGAGATAAAGTCCAGGAAGGAGAGGTAGATCTCAAGTATATCCCCACTGATGAGCAGACAACAAACATCCTGACAAAACCTCTATCCAGAATTAAGTTTGCATATTTTCGAGAGAAGATGGGGATCGTGGAAATAACTCCCTTAGCTGAAAGGGAAGATTCTCCAAGTTAGGAGAAAGTGCTGAAAAATATTATTGAATTTTTTTATTTTTGTGACTAAATGACTCTCTAGATTAGGAGGGAGCACTAAAATATTATTTATCTTTTTAATTGAAAAATAGTCCAGATTGGACAGATTCTTTCCTGTTTGGAAAGTGGATTGAGATTTCTGACGGACAGTGACTTCCCATTGTGGTTAACATGGGAGGTAGTCTGATTGCTGGTGTATCATAGACAATGACTTCCCATTGTGGTTAACATGGGGATTGGTCTAGGGCAGTATCTCTTCTTGAGGGTTACTCAAGAAGACTGGCCCGCCTCATCGGATAACGATTTCTCATTGTGGTTAACATGAGGAATGGTCCGTTTTGGAGGTTGATGCAGGAAAGTCTTTTCCTCTTGCGGTTAACAGAGGAAATGGTCCAGACAGTCATTCCTTAGGGTTTATACATTCTCTCTAGGGTTCACTTTGATTAGTGTAGGAGGAATGGCCCAAGGTGGGGAATGGTCCAGGCTTAGCAATCAGGGACATACATTCCTTAGGGTTTTTACATTCTCTCCAGGGTGCACTTTGATTAGTGTAGGAGGAATGGCCCAGGGTGGGGAATGGTCCAGACTCAGACATTCCTTAGGGTTTATACATTCTGTCCAGGGTGCACTTTGATTAGTGTAGGAAGAATGGACCAGGGTGAGGAATGGTCCAGGAGTAGAAATCAGAAACAATCATTCTTCCTTGTTTGAGAAGAATATGGAAGATAGCCCATTATTGATGTTCTATACTGAGGGTAAATATTCTTTCAAATCTCATAGATTTGAGTGAAAGATTGGCCCATATGATTCAATTTATTCTTAACAATATTTTCTGTGCAGGATGTCATCAGATGATTGTTATGGAGACTGCATGTCTCCAGACAATAGAGATATACTACTGTGGTGGATATGTTCCACTGGTTGTGACTATGTGCCACGTAGTTGTGTACTATCGTGGATAGACACAGTTGTGTTCTATCAATTGATATTGTACCAACTGTCATAGGAGATTATCTAGTTGGATAATAATGACGGTGCTCATGTTGCTACCAGTTGAATGGTCTGTTGTGCTCAATACCATACCTCCCTAGCTAGGAGGGAGTGTTAATATTATGGTAGCTTCAGGAGGTATGAACCTCTATTGTGACCTATGACGAGATTAGAATACTCTGGAAGGAAGCAAAGAAATGAAGGAAACCCTAGACAAGTTGTTGGCTGCAGAAATATATTTAAAATGAATTTATTAGTACCTAGAAGGAGAATTCGTCCCCAGTAAACCTGCCCAGACTACTATAAATACAGGGTGCCAGTTCTCATTATTCACATCTCAACACTTGCAGAGAGAGCTAGATCTGCGCAGGTGCAGTAGTAGTTTTGTGCGCAAGTCTCTGGGAAAGTGTGCGCCAGCTTCTGGGAGGGAATATCTGATTAGCTTGGTTTCTATTCTTGCTTGGTGCATTAGCCTCTCTTGGTTGTTGGATTGCTACCAGGATTCTCTTCTCTATCAAGGTCAAGGTGCTCAGAGGGTGGCTTCGGCCTATGGTTGGGTGATGAGGGTATTGTCAATGGTAAAACAAGCACAATCTTATATATTCTAACAATATCACCCCTTGCTCATATATGATATAATTAAACAAAGATCCTCATAAGAATGCGTATATACATAATGGATAAAAACAATACAAAAGTGAAACTACAACTATACTAACACGATATGAAGATGGTATATACAATGGATGCAAATGCCTACCTAATATACTTACATGTTGGTTGAATGTTAGGTGTAGTCAAATAACCAGTGAAACCATCCTAGCAATATCTCATAATACCATCCTTGGTGCTTCATCATAAATCAAAACAATGACAAGTCAAGAATGTTATCCCCTAGCCTAGGGATAACTAAGGATATTATGTCTCGAGGAACACAGGTCCTAGACATGGAGTACCGAGAGCCATATTGACTTGAGCCTGACCCTGGAGGGCCCATCCTTCTTCTTCTTCAACGCCTCCACCTTGTTAGCAACAACAACATCCATCCCATCAGACTGGTCCTTCAACAACATTGGGTCTTGCTCCATGAGGTAATGAGTCTGGGCATCACGATATGTGTCACTCTGATTCTCAAAACATTTGAATATGTGCATTTAATTCTTTTTAATTCTAATGTGTGCTTGGACCTTATGTCTTTCCACTTATCCACACCTGGGGGGAATGACATGATTCCCTAGTAAGTTTGTTCCCATAAGGTTTGATTTTCCACTGGGGGGGTTCATGAAAGGTCATTGTTTTTTCCCACCACACTTCACACTTTTCATCTTTTTCCCTCTCATCCATCCCATAGATTGGTTCGGGCATTGGTTTTTCCAAACTAGAAAAGGGTTTTACCTTATCTTGTGGGAAGAAGGGGATAAAGGTCCATAGGGTAAAAGTAGCTGGAAAAAGATAAAATCCAAAAGAATGAAACCTTCAGATGCTTCGCCCAGGGATCCCCAAGAAAGCAATAAAAGGATTCTCAACAAGAAATAGAGGGACCTGTAAAAATAATAAAATCAAGACCTAGTTGGAGGATAGGGGGTGTCATCATGAGCCAACCTATTAGGTCCATGGGCATGTAGTGGTATGAAACTACCATTCAGCTGGTCACCACGCCAGGGTAGTGGCTCTTGGTAGCATAGACAAGAGAAAGGGGGTCTCATCATGAGCCGACCATCTCATTTCTGTGAAATTCTTATGGGTAACATTGTCACCACTGGTCACCATGCCAGGGCAATGTCCCCTAACTAGTCTCTTGAAAGAAAAAACAATTAAAAAAAAGAAAAAGGTATGAATGGGCTTGGAAACATTTTCATCCATGACAAGGTGCAACTCACCCTCTTCAGAGGAACCCACAAGTAATCCATACATTCCCCTGATATCACTGCACCCATTTCTCAGATATCCCTTACCACCTCACCAACTTACATGGCATGGATTTGTCTTCACTTGGAAACATCCCACATCCAATGAGCACTAGCCCAATAGGACATCCTAACGTCCCCTCCAAACCTAACTTGTAGAATAACATAAAATCTTTGAGCACTTGTCTAGGAAAGAGGGTTTCATGCACATGTTTAAATAACTTAATTATTAGATGTGATTGACATTGCTATGATCCCTGTGACTTATGAGCCCATGGAGGGCGTACTTGTTTTTGTTACAGGGCCACACCCGAAGGACAAGTACACATGGGGAGATGATTAGTTGAGACCTCCATAGGGATAAAATCCCACCAGATGGATGTTGAGACCCCATCCAGGGGCATATAAAGATTAGAGGTTTTCACCGATGATCGAAAAAGGATCTAGAGAAGGCTAAGAATAACTCAGAACTCACAGAGGCAACTCAGAATGCTCAGAACAGATTTAGCAGACAGAGAAAGGGAAAACATTTAGAGTTCTCAAAACTCAGTGAAAACAACATGATCGCAAAGAGCGCATCGCAAGATTTCTAATGACACAAACGACTCGTCAAACGAAGTTATGGTTTGAAAGATATTCGCAGTCAAAGTTGTGGTCAACCAACACCAATTAGCATGGGACACCTCATCGTCCGTACTGCTGACATCAGCAGCTGACATGGAAAGGTGATATCATTATACGGATGCTGACATCAACATGCCATGTGGAAGCACCACAGACTACCACGTGTCACCCGCCATTGGACTATTCAGGGGTCCACATGGGCCAATCAAAAAGTGCCATGTGGAACCCCCAGGAGATGCCCCGTGGCACCATCTAGGGAGCGCCACGTGTCTCATACAGTGACTGGGAATGACAACGAGCATCCAAGTGGACCAATGAGGAGATGACATGTGGCCCAATCAGCGGGCGATACATGCCATCCCCAATTTGCTCAAGGACAACCCGTATCTGAAAATTCAAACTGGATAATGGTGGGACCCCGCCAAATCTAGCGTAGGTCCACCATATTTGGTGACTATCGTTGAATGTAGAAAGTTTATCACTAAATTTATCCATATTTATAACCATACACCAAAATGGAAGCCCGTGGGGTTTGACCCCGGGACCTCCTCATAACCAACGCCTTAACTCTAGCGCCCATACCAATCCGCCCAACAGTCACATTGTTATATATGTCTGCCAAGAATTCTTTTAAAGCCGAGTTCACCAGCCACTGGGGGGGGAGGCTCAGATGTACATCCGCGGGCATAGATTTTGAGACAAGTTCTCTCATGATTGTAGGTTGCAGTGAGCATGAAAACCGAGACATATTTTCTCTTGGGCCTCGAAGTGCCAAAGTCAGATTAGAGCATGGAGACAACATTTTTGGGTAATTCGACGCCATGAATCCAATGGTGATGTTTGTTTTCTGATCTGAGCATTATTTCTGCAGCTTGATTTTAGAATGAGATATTCATGTATTTGTCCAATTATTTTGTTGAGTTAATAAAAGAGCCTACCCATTTGAGAGCAGGAGCCAGAGACGTAGTCCACTAGGGACAAAACCCATTGTCAATTTTTGGTGTTCATATTTGATTCTTATGTCTCTTCATTTTAATTTTTCCTTTCTTTAATGGTGCATTTTAATTTATGCTCATTTACTACAATTCTTTATAAGTCACGATGAAAAGATCCTAGATCATGTTGGTATTAGAGCAGTCATCTTTGACTTGAATTGTTGAATGTGAATGCTTATTAGGGCCAAACATAAGCATGGTGAAGGAACTCTAAAGAATTTCAATCCCAAAGTTGGTCATGTATCTAGAAGGAAGAAAATGGTAGAAGAGGACAAGTGTGATGAACATGAGAAAAACTTTCACATGGTCTTTTATCGTATGTCAGAAATGGTCAAGCAAATGTATGGAGATTATGAGAAGAGGATGAAGAAGAAAGGGAAGAAAAAGGAAATGATGCTTCAGTAAACCAAGGGGCTGGAGGAGATCCTCCTGAGACTCCATCTTCACCTTCGAGTTTTAGTTCTTCTTCCTCTAAGCATTCTCATCATTCTACCCATAAAGCCTCTTTTAAGAAACCATTATTAAAGATTGATGTAAAATTTGTTTTACCTATGTTTAATGGAGATGCTAATCCTGAAAAGTTAGATAATTGGATCCGGCAGGTTGAAGTGTATTGTCGTGTCCAACATATTGATGAAGAGGAAGTTAAAGTGCAATTTCCTTCTCTTCGGTTGGAAGGAACTTCTCTCGTATCTTGGGAGAGAAAGCTTCAAGATGGAAGTAAGTGTGGTAAGCTTCTTTCCTCATGGTCGGAATTTAAATCAACGATCATGAAGCAATTTTATCCATTAGTGTATTTACATAAAACAATGATGGAATGGCAATCCTTAAGGAAATGTAAAGGACAAACTGTACAAAGTTTCACAGAAGAATTTAGGAAGAAAGCTCTTGCATTGAACATTCATTTAGATTCTTATGAGACTTTAATGAAGTATATTGGTGCACTTCATAGTTATATTCAAAATAATTTTCTTTTGTTTAACCCCACTAGTCTTGACAAAGTTTGTGTGCAAACCACTCACCTAGAGAATAGGGGGAAACATGTTCAAGAATATCCCACAAAGAAACCTTCCAATTTCCCATGGAAGACTTTTAAGAAGTTTAAAAGGAAGGACTAGAATACTGCTACAGTGTCGAGAGAAGGAGGAAAACCATCTTTCACTCATTGCAAGAAGAGCGGTCACGATGAAGAGCATTGTTGGAAACTGCATCCGAAAAAGAAACTGAAACAGTTCGGTGGAAAGGGGAAGACAAAGACCGTTTCCACAGTACAAGAAGATCTTGGTTCTGATTCAGGAGATGAAGGAAAGATCACAACGGTTGGAGTATAAGGTAAAGACTCTCTTCATGCTAGTTCTAGTTCCAATGATGAATCTCGTGTTGATGAACGAAACAGGAATGAGTTATTTCACATAAGAGTTGTATCTAAACATACTAAGATAGATACATTATTTGATCTGGGTTCCCAAGTAAACTTAATATCTGAAGCACTTGTCAAGAAAATGGATCTTGAAACAAAACCACATTTGAATCTTTATCCTCTTGGTTGGGTATGCGACAAAGAAAAACTTAATGTCACCAAACAATGTAGTATAAGATTTGCTATTGCTTCAAAATTGATTGATGAAGTTAATTTGGATGTTTTACCACTTGATATATGTGGCATAGTGTTGGGAAGTTTTTAATTTTATGATAGAAAAACAGTCTTCTTTCGACATGAGAATGAATACCACCTTACTAAGGGAGGAGTGGAATATATTGTTAGAGATCACAACATGAGGGTAAATACAACACTTGTTAGTGCAGGGAAAATGAAAAGACTCATAAACACTAATAAGAGATATGTACTCATGGTCGCCAGAGAGAAAGATGTCGAGACATCCAACGCTATCCAAGGGTGTGATCCATATCATAAAAAATAATTAATTGATATTGTTTCTAAGTATGATGATATTTTTCAGGAACTAGATGGATTACCTCCTAAGAGGGAAATCTAACATGAGATACACCTTCAACGGGATTCTCCTTTGCCTAATGTGGGCATGTACATGATGCCAGTTGTGGAGATAAAAGAGATCAAGAAGTAGGTACAGGGATTATTGGATCAAGGGGTGATCAAGCCCAGTTCATCTCCTTGTGGTTCTCTGATCGTGATGGTGCCAAAGAAGGATGGCACATGGAAAATGTGTGTCAATTACCGGGCCTTAAATAAAATCACGGTGAAAAATCGATACCCTCTTCCTCACATAGATGATTTACTTGATCAATTTAAGAATGTTGTCTATTTCACTAAGTTGGATTTGTGCAGTGGATATCATCAAATTAGATTCGCGGAACATGATGCATGGAAAACTTCGTTTAAAACCAAACAAGGATTGTTTGAGTGGTTGGTTATGTCGTTTGGGCTTTGTAATGCTCTGAAAACTTTCATGCGTGTGATGAATGATGTATTAAGGCCTCTCATAGATGACTTTGTGATTTTATATTTAGATGACATTCTTGTTTTTAGTAGGACATGGGATGAGCATGTGAGGCATGCAAAGAAAGTATTGGATACTTTGCAAAGGGAGAAGTTGTATGTAAAATTATCTAAATGGGAATTTGGAAAGACTGCACTTATATACTTAGGTCATATTGTAGGAGGACAATTGAAAATTGACCCTTCCAAAATTGATGTAATTGTAAATTGGCCTGAGCCAAAAAGTGTAACCCAAGTTCGAATCTTCTTAAGTGCAGTCCAGTATTGGAGGAGATTCATTCCCAACTTCTCCTTCATATCATCTCCTCTGCATGCCTTAACCAGTGTGAAGGACACTTTTCAGTGGGAAGGAAAGTAACAAAAATATTTAAACACTTTGAAAGGGAATATCAATACCACACCATTATTAGCACTGCCGAATCTTCAACAACCTTTTGAGATCGAGACAGATGCCAACGGATATGCCATGGGTGCAGTACTAATGCAATATCGTAAGCCTATCTGTTACCACTATGAAACTTTTAACCAAGATGTTGTTAATTATCCTACATATGATAAAGAGTTGTATGCATTAGTCCAAAGTGTAAAGAAATGGAAGCACTACTTGTTAGGGAAGGAAACCATTATACATACAGATCGCCAAACCTTACAGTATCTTCAAGCACAGACCAAATTGAAACAATATTGACACTACAGGTGGATGGGTTTTATACAATAGTTTCACTTGGTAATCAAGTATAAGAAGGCTACAAGTAACAAGGTAGCTGATATGCTTTCTAAACCTCCTATTGTTGCTTATATTATTTTGAATAATGCTTATTTATCTCATGATAGCTATATAGAACAATATGCCATTGATGAAGATTTTAAAGAAGTATATATGAAGCTAACCCTTGGTGCACAGGTAGAGAATTATTGTCTACATAAAATGTTACTTTACCATCTTGGAAAACTATGTATTCCTACAAGTGAACGATTCCATGTGATACGAGAAGCTCATACTTCTCTTGTGTTTGGGAATTTTGGGGTAGGAAAAACTATGGCTCATTTACATAGGTTTTGTTACTGGCCTCAAATGAAAGCAATAGTAACTAAATATGTAAAGGGGCGTGTGATGTGTTCTACTTGCAATCCCACTAATAGAAAATTGGGGCTATACTCATCACTTCCTGTTCCATCCCATCCATGGGAAAGTATATCCATGGATTTTGTAGGGGGTTTACCCATGAACAAAGGGGGTAATGATTATGTGTATGTTGTAGTGGATAGGTTCAACAATATGTGTATCTTGATGCCTTGTAAAAAGCAAAGCAATGTTGATTAGACTGCTAATCTATTCTTTCATCATGTTTGGGTTCACTTTGGATTACCCACATCTATCGTCTCGGATCAAGATACTCGATTCCTTGGGGACTTTTGGACTAGCTTGTGGAGAATGATGGACACCAAATTGAAGAGGAGCACTGCTTTCCATCCATAGACTGATGTAAAGACAAATGTGGTAAACCGAACAATGGTACTTTTTCTTTGGGGCTACTGTAGCAAGCGTCCCAAGGTATGGGATGAATGGATACCCTATGTATTGTTACAGGTATGAACTAACTGAGAGGGGGGGGTGAATCAGTTAGTGTATATTATTAACAATTTCTTTTGTTTTAACTTTGAATCATTAATCTTAGTGGCAGTGAGTCTTTACTGTGAAATTCAGAGTCATAAACATAATGCAGATAACATAAAGAATAAAAAACACACACAGCATTCACTCACAAGTATGAGACACAGATTTTTCAAGAGGAAACCCAACCAGGGAAAAAACCTCGTCTTCTTAAGATGTTCAGCAAGCTCCAACTGCATTACATCTCATATTTTATGAGCACCAACTCATAGAGGCTACAACCTCTGTTTGCCAGCACCAACTGGCTGAGAGCACCAACTCCCATAGAATCCCAGCACCCACTGGGTGGAAGCACCGACTTCCTTTTTCCTTCAGCACCAACTGAGTGAAGGCACCAACCTTCAGATTCTACAAGCACCCACTTGCAGAGAAAGAGACATACGTCTCCCTAGCACCACCCTACCGCCCTAATTTGTCAAAATAAATATTGCTCAACTTATTCATTCTGATTTAGCTTGCTTACCCTTTCTACTGATCTACTATGTATTCTTCATTGTTTCTGATCTGCTGTTCTGCCTCATTGTCCTCTGCAGCCCATTCTCAGCTCCTTCTCCTGTCACGCAGGTTCTCCTCCTTCTTTTCTCACATCAGAGCTCTCTATATCTCTCTCTTCAACAACAACCATTCATCTCTGTTCCAGCGCATTATATAGATTCACCACATGCAGAGGTTTTCCTTGCGTTTCTCAACTCCAACTGCAGTTTCCCTTTCTTTCATTCTTTCTTCTGCTTTTCGCATGCCAACATTCTCCCTGATTTTCTGAACTGGCTCTTTGCATGCCTCCTCTACGCATGCCACATCATGCAACGTTGTGTTCCTTCTTTCTTAATTGCCAGTCTAATTTTAGACTGAAAGTCCTTCCGCTTTTCTCAACTCCAACTGCAGTTTCCCTTTCTTTCATTCTTTCTTCTGCTTTTCGCATGCCATCATTCTCCCTGATTTTCTGAACTGGCTCTTTGCATGCCTCCTCTACGCATGCCACATAATGAAAAGCTGTGTTCCAGCATTTGCGTTCCAGCTTCTATGTTCCAGCTCTGTTTCAGCACTGTGTTTCAGCCTCTGTGTGCCAGCATTTGCGTTCCTTCTTCTGTGTTCCAGCATCTGTGTTTCAGCATCTGTGCTCCAGCATTTGTGTTTCAGCATCTGTGTTCCAGCTTCTGTGTTCCAACATTTTTGTTCCAGCACTTGTGCGTGATCCATAACCAACCGATTTCCATTAATGACAACCTTGACCATCTGCGTCAGCTTCTGTGTTCCAGCTCTGTTTCAGCACTGTGTTTCAGCATCTGTGTACCAACATTTGCGTTCCAGCACTTGTGTTCTAGCATTTGTGTTTCAGCTTCTATGTTTCAACATTTGTGTTCCAACACTTGTGCGTGCTCCATAACCAACCGATTGCCATCAATGACAACCTTGACAGTCTACGTCTTCTGTGTTTCAGC
The DNA here is from genome assembly GCA_009831015.1 of Picea engelmannii. Classification (NCBI taxonomy): domain Eukaryota; kingdom Viridiplantae; phylum Streptophyta; class Pinopsida; order Pinales; family Pinaceae; genus Picea; species Picea engelmannii. The sequence continues at coordinate 161,936 of ML807625.1, forward strand.
ATCTGCGTTCCAGCTTCTGTGTTTCAGCATCTGTGTTTCAGCATCTGTGTTCCAGCATCTGTGATTCAGCATCTGTGTTTCAGCTTCTATGTTCCAGCATGTCTTGTGCGTGCTCCATAACCAATTGATTGCCATCAATGACAACCTTGACCGTCTGCGTCATCTACCTTGACCGTCTACGTCATCTTTGCTATAGCCATATTTCCAACAATCTCCCCCTTTGGCATTGATGGCAATTTGTCTTTCATTGCTCCCCCTTTGACATCAAGGACAAAGGATTAAACTGTTCTCTTCAGGCTCCCCCTGACTTTGTGCACTCAATTGTAATACCTGAGAAAGGTATCAGCGCTAATCTCTATGTATTTTCGCTTGCTGCAACTCTACCAAGTTCAGTAACCAGGCTTCTTGTGAAAAGATCATATGGACCTGCGCTCTTTTAATCAATCATCTATGCTCTGTCTTGGACACATCTGCTTCTGCCAATTATTACCTGAGGTTCATTTGGTCAATCGTGACTTGTTACCAATTGTTACTTCATCTTCCAATCCTGTGTAGACCATATGGAACATTACTGTGTTTCAGCTGTTATATCACTCCAGATTCACGTTTATTACTTCAAGAATGCTTCTTAAAAAAAATCTATCTTTGCTGCTCATGACCAAATTCAACACAGCTACACTCATATATTCAATACTGGTATAAAGACCAAAGTGTCTCTTCAGGCGATCTGTTAAGCACACGCTCCCCCTGACAAAGTGCAGAGGTTAGTTAGAGAAGGGTAGGACACCC
>ML807625.1:179168-196959 GCA_009831015.1 Picea engelmannii
TATCCGTCCATATCGCCACCCCTTTTCACAAAAAAATGAAATTGAGAAAATGGTCCAGGAACTCCTTAATGCAGGCATTATCCGCCCTAGTACGAGCCCTTACTCTTCTCTTGTAGTCATGGTCCTGAAGAAAGAAGGTTCTTTTGTGCCCTCAACAAACTTACCATTAAAGACAAATTTCTTGTTCCTGTCATTGATGACCTCCTGGATGAATTGAGTGGCACCCAATTCTTTACTAAACTTGATCTTTGCTCGGGATATCACCAGATACGTATGAAAGAGGTACATTCCCAAGACGACCTTTCGCACTCATGAGGGCCACTATGAGTTTTTGGTCATGCCCTTTGGCTTGTGTAATTCCCCCTCCACCTTCCAAAGCCTCATGAATCATGTCTTCCGTCCCTTTCTCCATCATTTTGTCTTAGTTTTCTTTGATGATATCCTCATCTATAGAAAAACCTGGACATACCATCTTACTCATGTGGATCAAGTTCTCCATCTACTCTCTTAGCACCAACTTTTCCTGAAACAATCTAAATGTTCTTTTGGTGCTTCAGAAGTAGAATACTTGGGTCATCTGGTTGGCAAGGATGGCGTCAGGGTGGATCTGAAAAAGATTGAAGCTATGCAAGACTGGCCTCACCCAAAGACTCTCAAAATATTGCATGTATTTCTGGTCTTAACAAGGTATTATTGCAAGTTTGTTAAGAACTACGAAAAGATTGCAACACCTCTCACTGATCTCCTAAAAAAGAACTCTTTCACTTGGACTCTAGTCGTTGCTCAAGCTTTTCAAACCTTGTGCACCACTCTGGTTCTGGCGCTTCCTGATTTCACAAAGACCTTTGTGTTAGAATGTGATGCCTCAGGGAAAGGAATCAGCGTTGTCCTTATGCAAGAGGGTCGACCTTTGGCCTTCACCAGCAAGCAACTGTCTGAAAGGAATCTGGGCAAACCCATTTATGAAAAGGAAATGTTGGCTATTTTGCATGTCGTTGATCTGTGGCACCCTTATCTCTTGGGGCAACGATTCCAAATTAAGACCGACCATCAAAGCCTCAAGTACTTTTTGGAACAATGCATTTCCTCCTCAGAGAAAAAAAATGGGTGACTAAGCTCTTTGGATATGATTATGAGATCATTTACAAGAAGGGAAAAGACAATGTAGTGGTGGATGCACTGTCCTGAAAATATGAAGAAGAAGGATCCTTTTTTTCTCTTTCCTTCATTGTACCCGAATGGCTCCAAGCTGTGCGCCAGGAATGGCTTCAAGATCCCAAAAGTTTGCATCTGATCCAGCAATTGCAGACCAATGCTCTGGCTCCCCCAAGGTACTCTTGGCTCCAGGATGAGCTTCAATACAAAGGCCGTTTGTATTTAAGTAAACAATCAAAGCTTAAATCTACGGTACTTTGTGAGCTTCATGCTACACCCACAATGGGGCACTCAGGGTTCACCAAAACATATGACAGGGTCAAATGCTCTTTTTTCTAGGATGGTATGAAACAGGACATCCGTAATTTTGTCGCTGAATGTGAGGTGTGTCAACGCAACAAGGGAGAAACAGTTAAATCTTCGGGCACACTACAACCGCTTCCGATTCCACCTGCTATTTGGAAGGATATCTCTATAGACTTTATTACCTGCTTACCCAAATCGAGGAATAAATCATTCATAATGGTGGTTGTGGATCGCCTTTCCAAGTATGCTCATTTCTGCGCTCTTCAACACCCGTTTACTGCATCCATGGTGGCTCAAATTTTCATGGACTAGGTCTTCAAGCTTCATGGCATGCCACACTCTATCGTTTCTGATCGTGACCCAACTTTCACAAGCAATTTTTGGCAAGCACTGTTTAAGCTACAGGGCACCCAATTGCATCTTGGTACAACTTATCATCCACAGACTGATGGTCAAACAAAAGTTGTCAACAAGTGTTTGGAAACATATCTGAGGTGTTTTGCCTCTGAAAAACAACATTAGTGGGCTCAATGGTTACCCCTAGCCGAATGGTGGTACAACACTTCCTACCATACAACTACTTGCATGACTCCGTTTGAAGTGGTATATGGACAGAAGCCACCTTCAGTTCTCTCATACTTAATGGGTACCTCGAAGCTCCAGGCGGTTGACCAAACACTTACAGTTTGAGAGGATATTCTTCACACCCTTAAAGAGAACTTGGTCATGGCACATAATCACATGAAGCAACAAGCATATCAAGGTCGCTCTGAACATCAATTTGCAGAAGGGGATCAGGTGTTTCTACGACTGCAACCATACAAGCAAAATTCTGTCAAGGCCGAGCATTGTCAGAATCTAGCGCCCAAATTTTATGGTCCTTATACAATTCTCAAGCATGTGGGACAAGTCGCATATCAGTTAGCTCTGCCTAGTCAGTCGAAGCTACATCCTGTTTTTCATGTTTCATGCTTAAAGAAGGTGATTGGAACTAGGTGCCAAATTCAAACCAACCTTCTAGAGTTAGCTGAAGAAGGATCCATTTGGCTACAGCCAGAAGTAGTTTTGGACCAGCGTGAGCATCACCTGCATCAGAGAACCATCAAGGAAGTGCTAGTCCAGTGGAAAGATACGACTCCAGCAGATGCCACTTGGGAAACAACTACCATTCTGCAACAGTTTCCACATCTCAAGCCTTGAGGACAAGGTTGTTTTTAAGGGGGCAGACATGTTAGGGACCTAACCCGCACATAGGTAGATCAATATATTCGGATGTAATAAAGGTCAATATTAATAAGGCCTTTCAATAAAATAGAATAAGGAGGATGTAAGAAGACCTAATAGAAGCTTCCGCTTCTAGAAGTATATTCCTCTAGATGCTTCTCTTGATAGACATATTTAGTATAAATAAGGGTCGAGGGTATGAAAATCCTACCTTGGAGATTATTGTAACAGAGTGCTGCTCGACTGGAGGTTGCCCCCTCGAAGAGGCCCGTGAACATTGCTTTCTGAATCAAAGTGCTATTTCCGTTGTTGTTCTTATATCATTTCTGTGTTGTTGTGGAGATTATGCTGGTTATATTATTGTTATTCTGCCATTTCTAGCATTTTATTTATGTTCTACATATTTATTATATCTGGTATATTGCAGAAATGTGTATTTACTTGGAAACCTGAACACAGTTGCGCGGCAATAGATCTTGTTTGTTTTAATTTTTTTATGTTTCTGTCCCCAAGGGTTAGGTGTTCAAGGGTTCTACAGATAAGGGTTTGCCCTGTGTTATAGCTCTCTAATATACGTGCGGGGTCCAATAGTAGTACTCAACCCAATATCTCAGGTCACTAACTAAGGAGGATAGATTGTAACCTTAGCCGTACTACCCGACTACCCAGGTACTAGAGAGTATCTTCCCGAGTGTTGTTCTCCGTGACACTATAGCAGTCAGGCGGCCGATCGGTTTATCTAAAGAGGGCTTCAGGTAATCTAGGTTGATCCATACACAGGTGTTGTCTGATGCGCTACCACTCGAAGGGGTACCAACAGGGGTTACAAGGGTGGCCAACAGATGTGCGCTTAAGTACCACTTGTATTTCTTGCGTGTATGAATCCCTCAACCGCGGGTTTATGCACGTAACGACAAATCTCTGTCGCTTAAAGACGTCGGAATATGTCTCTACCCTGAAAAAATTTAACCCACACTTTCTGCCGAGGAAAGTTCTATGATACCACTTGTAATATACCAGATATAAAATGTATGCAGAACATAAATAAAATGCTAGTAATGGCAGAATAACAGTAATATAACCAGAACATTCACCACAATAACACTGAAATGATATAAGAATAACAACGGAAATAACACTTTGAATCTGAAAGCAATGTTCACGGGCCTCTTCGAGGGGGCAACCTCCAGTTGAGCAGAGCTCTATTACAATAATATCCAAGCTAGGGTTCTCATACCCTCGACTCCTACTTATACTAAAAATAAGCATCTAGATGAAGATCCTTCTAGAAGCGGAAGCTTCTATTAGGTCTTCTTACATCCGCCTTATTCTATTTTATTGATAGGCCTTATTAATATTGACCTTTATTACATCCGAATATATTGTTCTACCTATGTGTGGGTTAGGACCCTAACACTCTCCTCTTGTGTGAGGAGTTGTGATGATAAAAATGAATGTACTTTATGTTTATTTATACAAAACCGGTGACCTTTAATTAATTCCAGGTCAAATAAAGGCCGACTTGGCCAATTTACAAATAAATTCAAATTAGACATAAATAAAATTAATTAGCATATAAAAACACTTCCAAGGGTGACATTGATCCCCTAAGGTGGAACGTTGGGCTCCGGATGTTGAACATTTGGCCTTCAAAGGCCCTGGATGATGCCCACACATGTCAACTAGCTCACAACTACCTTCAAAATGAAAACCCTAGATCTAGATGATGTGTAGGGTCATGATGGTGATGTCATGGGATCTCAAAGGTCAACGTCTAGGTGGAAAAGAAAGACCCCCCTGGGTCTAGGTCTAGCAGGGTGCCTCCAAGGTGATGTCCTTCTTTCTTCCTGGTGAAAATATCTGATGTCGTCTTTCCCCTAACTGGGGTTACAACATCCATTTGTGGGATTTCATCCCCATGAAGGTCTGAGCTAATCATTCCCCCATGTGTACCTGTCCACCTGGTAAGGTCCTACAACAACAACAAGTACGTCCTCTCGGGGTTCATAAGTCACAGGGATAATAACATGTAAATCACATCCAATAATTAAATTACCCAAATTAACATAGTAGCATATTTGCAAACATCCGATAGGGTAATTTATCATAGAAAAATTGGATATCCAACATGTTTGTACACATCCTACGAGGGAGCTTACCATAATAGGATTGGATATCTATGTAAACATACACGACCCGACAAGGAAACCATAACACAATATCAATGCCAAAGAGAGGAAGAATGTTAATGTAAGGACTTTGCACCCTGAAGTTGCCAAGATTGGCAAAGAATTATCCCATGCCATACCTTAAGAACCATACTTGGCATGTTGGGAATTTGAATGTAGAGAAAAACACACAAACTATAAAAAAAAATTAAATGATTGGTATTTAGTGGCACCCTGCCAACATTCAACAAAGGAGCATGGCATAATTTTTTAAGTTGAGCCACTGAGTTTTAGAGTTGTGGACAAGAAAAATTCCCAAACTTCATTTTGCAAACTTTAATGCTTTAGAAGACTAATATTCTCATTAATTGTCGTAGTGATTAATGTCTATATATTTATATTTTTAATGATGCATGAATGTTTCTTATATCTCCCATAATTAAGTGCATTGTTTCCTTGAAACAAGGTGATTTAACAATTTGAATAATGATTTATGATTTTTTATATCATTACTTCATTTTTCCACATTAAGAGTATGGTTGATACTAATGTTGGAATTTGGAAGAGACAATATCCTTTATCATGCAATTCAATCCTATATGCTCTTTTACTTTAAGGGGCATAGTTGGCATTGATATACCAAAATGATTATATTGTTGTTGAATTGCCATTCAAATCAATAGACTCCCTCCCACGTAGCTCTGCATTAATACTCCTTTATTGACCTCCAAGAAGATAAAATTGGAAATGAAAGATAAGTTATATCAATGCAATATTCAAGCTACTTGGCCCTTGTTATGAATACAATATATATATATAAATAGATATAATAATTAATAATTAAATATAATAATTAAACACATCATAAATAAAAAGTCATGTCTTATCTAAAGGATGTGTCTATTCATGAAAGACACTCATGTGAAGATATATAAACGGGCCCTCATCCTCGTTATAATCATCTCATTTTATCTATTCATATCATATTCATTATTCATGTTATTATTATCCTATATTGATTTCTGTGTATTATCCTATATATATTGGATATTCTTTGTGTGAGTAAACTTAGTTCGTCTCATTTGGTATCAGAGCCTTATTTTTTATCCTTGCCATTGGCCACACTTAAAAAAAAATTGAAGTTTCTTCAAAGTGTTTTAACCAAAATATAGGTATTTTAACCAAAATATTTTAACCGTGGCCAGTTTCGTTTCAGAGATTCTGATACAAGTTTGAAGAGAAATCAGAGATTAAAAAAAAATATTAATGTGATAGAACTATTTAAAAAAAAGTTATAAAAAAACAAGCTTGTCCACTGCAAACGGTATCAAAAGCAAGGGATCAAATTATATATATATATATACACTAGTGGAGATAAAAATAGAATTGGCAATTCGTACGTGCGAAATGGGATGACATGTCGTCATTTCAGTTATAAAAACAGAATTTTGCATCTCTGCGTTGCAACAACGTCAATTTTCAATCCAGTCACCATCTGATTTGACCACACTTGAAGCTGGCGAATTCTAAGATAACCATTAACAAACTCGAAATCATTGCCTTCAAATTCGTGGGTATTAACCGTCTCTATTAAATTCGAAATCATTGCCTTCAAATTCGTGGGTGTTAACCCTCTCTATTAAATGTTGAGAGGGTTGTTAATTGTCGTTAGGATTATAAGTCATCACTATTGATGGAATAAGGTCGGGACTGTAAAAATATTTTATCCCATTCGTCGTCGTTGTCGTGAGGTAAGTAACCAGGTCTATGCATGGGAATTAAGAACATGCCACCTCTACCGTGGAAGTAACGATAAGCAATCGTTTAAGTCATCGTGTGATTGTCAAGTGCTTGGTCCACCAACTTTAGTGTGGAAACGTATTCATTGATTGGAATAAGAATTAGCAGGTTGCCAATTTTTTAAATTACGAAGTGGGTCGCATTTTTAAATTGTGTCGAATAGATTGGAGAAATAAGTTCATAAAGTCAATTAAAAAAAAGGGTAATCCAAATCATTGCACACCAATTTATGAAGGAAAAACTAATCTGACGCATCATACATCACCTAAAGTTTGAAAAAATGGGTATTTTAAGCTTAATTAATATCCATTTTAAAATTTACAGAAAGGGTTATTTAAAGCTTAATTAATACTTATTTCTAAATAAAGGTTTTAAGAAACCATAAACAAAAATTTAAAATAAAATATATTATTATATTTTAAAGTCACTCATAGAGCTTATTATTACTTCGCGGGATCAAAAGTTATTGAAGGGGCGATTAAAAAACAATCATAAAGTTAAAAAAAAGAAGGATTATTATGTGGTAAAGTTAAAAATGTATCTATAAGTAAAAATGCAATATATATTATATTCCCAGGCTCATAAAAAAAAAAAAAAAAGGATATTTTTAGGTTTAAGTGATAAAAAAAATAAAAAAATAATCTGAAGTCTAATTCAAGTTATAAAATGGACAATTTAAAAATGAAAGGAGGAAGATTCCTTCATACTTATAAAAAATATGTGGATTCCTTATTAGAAGTTAATGGTATTATTCAAGGGAAGAATATCAACATTGCTATTTTCCCAATTGCTATGAAAAATCACATTAATGTTTACTTGGCGAACCAATTAATGGTTTTAGAATCAAATATAATTGAAAATAACACGTGACTTTCCGATGAGAAATATGAAATTAAGAACCTACAACTATCTATTGATGATTATAAATTCATAGATCAATTCAATGTGGTATCAATGTATCAAGACAATGTTGATATAATTCTAGGGTCAACTTGGGTAGATACATTCAGTACTTTTATTTTCAACACAAGGATAAAGTTTTTGACATTTTCTTATAAGAAGAATAAAATCACATTACAGGACGTTACAATGAAGTCAATTTCAAAAGTTCCATCATCAAAAGACTTGAAGGACATATCAGAAGTGATCCTTCAAGATAACTAGAAGTCAATACAAAAGTTGCAAGATCAACAGAAAGAATGTGACAAGATCATGGAAAAATACAAAGAGATTTCTTGCTTAATAAATCATAATCAGAAATTCCTTGCAAAAATCATGAAGTCCAAGGAGAAGAAGTGGTGTTTTCAAAAGTTGGAACAAGAAAATCAAGGTCTCATAGAGAAATTAACAGAAGAAGAGGAAGAAAGATCCTGCCTAAGGAACCTTAATTAGAATTTACTAGAACAAATTAAAATCTTAAAGGATGAAAGAAAGGAGAATCTAGAATAAAAAAATAAAGATGACAAATCAGAAGATAAAAAAGAACTTTTACGATTAAAACAACATAATCAGAATTTACTAACACAAATTAAAAGACTTAAGAATGATAAGAAGTCTTTACATGAAGAGTTAGATCACAAAACATCAATAGTCGATAAAGAGACAATGACTGAACCAATGGAGATAGAGAAGTCTTTAGATGTAAAAATCCCAATTTTGGATAAAGGAATTAATACAGATCTAGTCAACCTTACAACTCATGTAAAGAGGTCTTTAAATGTCGAAGTAGAAACAATCCAGGGGTATGAAGAAGATTCAATTCCAAAAGTTAATCAAGAAAAATCTACAAGCATACGAAGTAAATATCAAGTTGCAAGGATGTCTTATCGACATCCTAATCACAAAAGTCGATACTTCAACCAATCAATGTATCAACATAAACAAATAATTGATATGCCGAAGAATATTACTTCCACTGCAAGTGGGGGTCAAAGTAGAAGCTATCATGAGAGTAGAAATGTATCAAGCTCTTTCCAAGAACCCTATAAAAGCCCAAATCCATAGAAGATCGAATTAGGATATGCAGATTCCTTTGCAATTCGACAATTATGCTCAACGCTTAAAGTATGCTTTGAGGGAAAAACATTTTTAAGGGGAAGACGATGTTATGAATACAATATATATAGAAATAAATATAATAAATAATAATTAAATATAATAATTAAACACATTAAATAAAAAGTCATGTCTTATATAAAGGACGTGTCTATTCATGAAAGGGCACCCATGTGAGGATATATAAATAGGCCCTCATTCTCATTGTAATCATCTCATTTTATATTTTCATATCATATTAATTATTCATATTATTATTATCCTATATGGATTTTTCTGTACTATTCTATTTATATTGGATATTCTTTGTGTGAGCGAACTTAGTTCATCTAAGCCCTCTCCCTTTCTCCTAAGTTGGACCACTACTTATGGGCATATTTGTAGATTCTAGATAGCCACATTGTCCCATGACCCACCATGTTTACATTGGACCTATATCATAGGCTAATGATTCCCCTTGGGAAAACTTTGAGTGTGCTCAAATGAGCTTCATAGTGAAATTTGTAGAATATGCTTTCCTGACCCTAAATAGAAGTTCATTTGATTTAGATGTATAATTTCTTCAGACTTATATAAATCACTTCCTATGTTCTTCTAGTATCTAGACTAGAGGTGTAAGGGTATTTAGATATCATCCTTCATGGGATCGATCTTATTTAAGGGTCGAATGTTTAGATTCATGGATAACTCACATTTATAGGAATTTTTCACTTTTTATTTACAATATATTGTGTTCTCTATCTAGGATATCTTTCCCCCCTCTTATTGAGGTACCTTCATAGTCCCATTAGTGAATTTTATTTTTTGGCTTTTTATGGCTTAATATGGTCTTTCTTTCATTCTTAGAAAAATCTCACAGGGAATCTCAGTAAGTATAGGAAATGAAGAGGAGAAATTGCCTATTATAATAAGTGGATTGGATACACTCTTATTCATGGACTCTTGTTGTCTAAGTTTTCATTGGTTTCCTTGGGATTAACTTTGGAGTATGTTTTGGTATCTTTGCATTAATTTTCATTGTAGTATTTCAATTACAATTGCACTTTTCGTAGGGAAAAATTCTATGGGGCTTATAACACTCTTGCATGCTCAATTATTCGAGTTTGAGATGAGTTTAGGGAAGAATTTGAAAATTAACATCACTTTGTCTCTTAGTGTCCAGCCCATGATGATGTTTTCTTGATAAGAAAGCATAGGCAATGTGAGGTAAAACAAATTGTATAAGGTCGAGAGCTTCAATCCTGAACTAGAGCAATGTATGTCATGAAGAATAGATATTGTTTAGAGAGTTTTCATTTTACATGGTTGCCTCAATGGAAATTATCATGAAACTATCAATTATATAAGTTGTGAAATGTAGAAGTTTTTGTATAATATCATTTTACAAATATTAAATACTATTAATAGACAAATATGCTTACTAGTGAACAAAAAGTTGGTGTAGCCTATTTTCTTGTGAGTCATAATTCTTTTCTATCTCATATTTTACATATGGAATTGTATTAGATAGTCCAACTAAGTCATCCTTTTACCTTAACAAATAATGTCAGTAGCATTTTGACATGTTTCCCATCATATGGAGGAAAAACCAAATTTTTCTTTAATGGGTATCAATTTGTAGCAATTTTGAGCACATTGAAGAAAGAAAGAACAAGACCAAGTATCTACGTGCCACCTATTTGCGGCTATGGTTTCTCCCTATTAACCTTGTTTCTCCAAGCTTGAAAGTCTCCTCCATGGTCTTTAGGTTCCCTATTGTTGAAAATACTTCTTCTCTTGGTTGTTGGGTTTTGTGGTGCCATCAAATGGACTACTACAAAGTCAAACAATATATACACAAAACCCAACAACCAAGAGAAGAAGTATTGGTGATTCTAACAATTTCAATTGGGTTTCAAGTTTTGGTGATTTTAACCAATTTGGTGGGTTTTATGTTTTTGTGAAATATCGATCAGTTTGAAGGTACCAAAACTTGGAATTATGGTCAAAATGGAACCATGAACAAAATCATTATTGTCACCAAAATTCATTGTAGTGATCCAAATGCTAAAAATATCATAACAGAACAGAAGTACACACCCTGTACAAAATGTGAATGTGGAGCACAACTCCAAGATGGATAAGTTATACAAAAACTCCTTAAAGAATAGGATAACCTCCTCCACATAACCAAATACATGTATACATCACAATTCAAATGTCTACAATAATGAATACATGATTTCTATAAATACCTATTCACACCTACACATGAGGCCCTTTTACTATTTAGTAAATGCTATTACATATATATTCACACATTACATGTACATTTAGCCTCATATATGCCCCCCCTTGGGGTAATATCATATAAATTTAACCCTATATATTCTCCATTTGGGTCATAAGATAATACTCTCCTTCAAAAATATTTGTCCTCAAAGCTTTGCAATTAAAGGCTTCACATGTGATGAAACCAAGTAATATGATTTTTTTATGTTCCTTCTTTCTTCCTTCCATCGATGATGATTCATCCATCCAAAATCAATTATTTTCGGTCATAATCATTGGTGTTTGGTTGTTGCATAATTTTCTTTCCCTTGATTCCATGTATCGTTGTTGAAGTTTCTCCAATTTGTGGTAGATGTTGGCCTATGATAATATCTTGTTGAATAATCGTTTTGTGATTCCATATTCCATGAATATTGATGATTATTCCGTCTTCTTCCTTGATAATTTCGATATTGATCTTCTTGTATTCCTTGAAATCTTTCCTGATAATGAGGGTGTCGATATGGTTTGACATTTGACAATTTTTTTTTCATTATGCACGCCCATTTCCTCTATCTTCTTTTTGGAGACAATGGAATTATCTATCCTCTTTGCTTGGTCCTTGATTACTCTAGCCTTGGAGGTAATACCATCATATTTGACATGTACATCCTCTATATGGAGTTCAATTTCTTCAAGTATATTCTATTGACCTTCTTGAATCGTGTCTTTTTTCTCCTTTTGAAGCCACAATGTGGCCCCATATATCAAATTCTGACGTCCATATTCAATTTTGTCTTTCATTTCTAATTTTATCTCATCAATATTTAAGGATTCCTCAACCTTCTTGCAAACTTCCTCTTCTAGTATTTTGGTAGATTCTTCATCCAAGATCCTTTTTTCTCCTTGACTTTGATAATTCTTCTTCTCTGTTTTCAATATTTTAACCTCATCCAATAGTTTTTTTATTATGGTTTCATAATCTACATATCTCTTCATATTTCTTTTTCAAATATTCCCTTGAATCATAATTTTCCCACTTTGTTTTTCTACTATTTTCTTTATTTAAGTTCTTAACCTCCTTAATGAGTGATTCAATAAGGGATTGCATCTTGGTGAACTCATCATTTTTCTTTGTAATATATTTTCTTAGCTCTTCATTAGCCTTTTGCAATTTGGAGAAATTTTCTTTTGATTCCTTTAACTCCTCTTGAATTGTATACATATATTCCATTTTTGTATCCTTAATTCATTTATTTGAGAAGATTTATTCAAAAATTTCCCATGTGGGGGAGAGTTTTAGTACTTTCATCAAATGTCAAATTTTCACATACAACTCTACGTGACTAATTTTCAGTTATGAAAATTGCTTCCTAGTGAATTAACAGTAAACCCTACTTGTTATCACTAAACAATTTTACATTGAAAATAATTGATGGAAAATATATGTAACAGAAACAACAATATCAGAGATGAATCATCAATACACATATGAGACACAAAATTTATGTTTTGTAAACTTGTTCATTTCAGAAATTCCGAGGGAAAAACCAACCCTCCCAGCCAATACAAATCCACCAAAATATGAGAACAACCTTGTCCTCTAATAACCAGAAAAATTAGAAGAACCAAACCTTAGAAAATACCTGGAAATTTCCTCTTCCCACAAACCTACTACAGACCACCTATATAATCTGTTGATGTCACATTTACTATTACTGATGTCATCATGTACGAACTTGATCCTACCCAAAAAAAATTGTATGGATGTACACAATTCACCTTACTGCAACCCACGTACATACGTGAATTTTCCCATTGCAACCCATGTACACACATGAATGTGCCCACTACAACCCGTGTACATACACAATTGTGCCCACTCTAGCCTACGTACATGTACAAATACCTATGTACGATTCAAACAATTTATTCCTTCTGCGATTGCCTTTCTCCTAGGTCATATTTTCCACAATTGTAGAATTTCCCTTTGCTGAAATCACCAAGCCTCCTAGCACACGTGGTCACTCACTTATGCTAACTCCATCCTTTCCATAATATGAAATGTCACAATGATTTCTCTCCTTTATATACAAGTCTAATGAGTGAGTTTAGGATCCATTCCTAAACTCAACAGTTAATTCGAATATTGTATTCCTCTTTGTGGGTGTGACACCCCATCACAAGCCCACAAATCCAATAAAATTTTCCATGTGGTCCTAGCCTCATTCCAAGGTCGGTTTCACTGAAGCAAAAATTTGGTCTGGTGTCAACGAATATTCCCACATGCCTAACACCTCAGCCTCTTGTGGGAATACCTCCCGAAGCTACAAAATCAACACTCCCTCTTAGTGAGGGAGGTATTCTCTACCATTCCTAGCTTGTCTCTAAAGTAGACGAACTTCCCCTTCACTAGGGTTTTGGTGAGAATGTTTGAAATCTTCTCATCTGTGGAAATATATTGGAGCTTTACATATCCCTTCTGTACTTTGTTTATGATCAAGTGGTGTATTATCTCAATGTGTTTTGACTTGTCGTGAAACACTGAGTTCTCTGAGAGCTTGATAAAACTTTTATTATCGCCATGAATTACGGTGGGCTCCAACTCCTAACCAAATAATCGTGCAAGAAGCTTGCGAAGCCAAATGGCCTAACAAATCACCAAACTGGTTTCCATATACTCTTCCTCTGTTGACTTAAGTTCCACAAAAGTTTGTTTCATGTTGTACCAAGAAACCATTGTTGATCCCAAGATGAAACAACCACCAAAGTTGTTCTTCCTTTCAACTGCACTACCTACCCAATCTGATTCTGAATATCCATGCAACCTCACTCCATCATCTCCGACATATCTTAGACCAAATCCAACTGTACCTCGAAGTTACCTGAGCACATGTTTTGTTGCAACCCAATGCACTTGCCTCGACTCTATCATGAACTGACTCAAGGTGTTGACAACAAAACATATATCTGGTCTGGTATTAACCATATACATCAATGACCCAATCAAATGTTTGTACATTTTTGGAATCACCAAGTCTGAATATGAGGCCCCCAACGTAATTAGGTTGGTGGTCATAGGTGTAGTCATGGACTTACAGTCCATCATCTCGAATATCTTCAGTATTTCAACTACATACTTCCCCTGTTATAGGGATATCTCGCATGGCTACTTCCACACCTCCAATCCCAAGAAGTAATGCATCAATTCAATATCCTTCATCTAGAACTCTGAGGCCAAATCACTAGTAAATTTGGGTCATTTTCCGATGGCCCTTTTGACGTAATTCCAACGTGATGTTGTCGGGATCACAACAAACATTGGCCCCTCCAAACGTCGTTTTGGATATCGTCTCACTTCCGACGAATGTGCTTGTGACACACTTCTAACGTTTCTTATGGAAACATGTCGTCTGAGGCTCAATTTTATAGTGACGCAAATTATCGTCAAACTTTCGACCTATATTTACATTTCTTCTTACTTCTGATGACAACATATGGTTTACATGTTGTTGCCACTACAACGGAAATTTTTTTTCGCAATAGAGACGACCTAAACTATTCTGACAACACCATAATTTGTTTTATACTATAAACTATGGTGGAAGAAATCGTCATAATGCCAACGTCATAAACTATTCATCAACAAATTTTCCATATCTGTGAAATTTTGGATCGTTGGAAGGGCATCGAAAGTTCGATGCCAGAATTGTATTAGTGCATCGTGAGTGAGACGAAAGGGTCGTTAGAATACCAATGCAATGTAAATATTTTAATATATATATATGTGTGTGTGTGTGTGTGTGTGTGTGTGTGTGTGTGTGTGTATCCCTTGCCACTGAATTCTAGTTAATATTGAGAATCCTTAAATGTACATAAGGCCCCGAGGGCTTATCTCTTTATCATACAATCGACGATTTGAGCCACGAGTTTACGCGTAAGGTGTTAATTTATATTTACCTCCAGGTCTCCAAGTACGTGACTCCTTCCACTATGAGACCAAAGGTTGTGACCAAGACTATCCTTTTAGAAAATGATAAAAGGTTGTTTTAATGATCGCTTGAGGAAATGTGATACATCCTAGCGGTGATGCGTGGCACATGGGAAACCACTGGTTTTAATTTTCGCAAATTGACTTCATCGATAAAGTTTGGAAACTATAAACGTGATGGGAATATACATCATCGATTCCTCCTCTTTGGTAACGATCTATCGACGCAGACTCAAATCAACGATTAATGGAGATCATTGATTTGAATATGATCAATGATCAACGATTGATCTCGACACCTTATTCTGCTCATGTGGAACATGATCTAACGACTCTAACTCCTTCTCTTGCTCTAGCTCTAATGATCGAAATTTAAAATCCCGTAGAACAAAAATTTACACTACACTTCCCTTGATACGATCACAAGATCCAGTTGACAGAGTATCGATTTACACTTGAAGAGGGATACTTAATCATCATTCACAAGATTGTTTCGAGTAACATCGAGACACACATTTACACCATTGACATGATTCAAATGATGTGTTCTGTTTATTTAATACTCAAAATTGAGATGGTAATTGTATTAGAGTTCTTTGTGCACAATACACTAAACACAAAATCTCTCTCTCCAACCTCTGCCACACTTACAAATTACAAACATATAGACTTCAATATCATCGAGTAGCTCAAAACCGGATAATCCTGAACTATCACATCAAATCCCTAGAATCACTCACTTTATTCTAAACATCAGTAACATAATAGACTTGTCACAATCTATCACAACCTAGATACCTTCCAGAGGCACCTTGATCTAATTATTACAATGAAATAAAAATATGAAGGGAACCAACCGCCTTTAGTAAAATGGTTTGACCTCCTTAGGGTCAGAATCAAGAATTTCAATCATGGAATCATGTAAATGCTAGAAACTTTTCATTCCCATGTGAATCATATATCATTGGCACTTAATATAGAATGTCACCACAAGACTTGAATTAAAAGAATGAGATGTAACCATGAGATTAAAGGATTATATCATTCATTCACCATTTCCATGTGATCATCACGAAGAAATAGTCATTATCAAGATACATCCACATTGATGAGATCATATGTCAACAATAGAGATAACTCTAATTTAGAAACGACAAAGTAAGGATTCAACACATGTAAATGTTAAGTGAAATGTCAAGGATGATCAACACATAATACATGAAATCAAAACCGTGACCATATGTGATTTAAATTCCTTCATTTTTAAGAATGCAATTATTGGATAGCAGACTCAAAGCCA
Organism: Picea engelmannii; assembly: GCA_009831015.1. Lineage (NCBI taxonomy): Eukaryota > Viridiplantae > Streptophyta > Pinopsida > Pinales > Pinaceae > Picea > Picea engelmannii. Next base: position 195,418 of record ML807625.1, read on the forward strand.
ATGGACATAAGTTATCAATTTTTAGATAACGTTAACCATATTATAGTTGCATGGTGCAATGAGTGATCTAGAGTGGTCAGGGTATAGTAGCTAAGCAGTGTTATTGCAGAGTGATTCATTCCATAGGTTGAGTTAGGGCTTAGAGCTTGTTCTTCAACAGTTGCAGGGAGAGGTATTTGTCTCGATTGTTAGCCAGTCCAAGGGTTTCTGGAGGGTGGGCTATACAAGGAGTACGACCAAGGATGACATTATATCACTCCAAAATTAGTTTCCAGAAGGATATCAACCTTTGTGAAATTTTGTAGGAGTAAAGACATATATCTCAATCTGATCCAAGCAAGAAGTATGGAATGAAAATCATATAAAAACATTGGGGCATGAGGCATTATTTTCAGGCATACCATACTTGGCACACATTTTCATGATACAAATGGACTTGTTGTCATTGTAACTTAGGGAATATTTCAACTAGAAAAACATGGCCTTTTCTAGGCATTGTTTGTAACAGATTTCAAGAGTTATTTCCATTCCCCACTTTAGTCATAAGTTGAGGATTTCTTAGGGCATATTTTGGTAGTAGATTAATGGCTTAGGGAATTATTGAGTATCTAATGATGAACTAGAAAGGATTAAGGAAATTATGCATGGTTTACATTAGGAAGCATGCAAGAGAAATGGAAACCTCGAATATGAGGGATCGTGGTCCTATTGCCTAGGAAATAATAAAAAAACAAAAATATAAATGAATTATTTCCTAAAACACTCCTATATTAAAATGCTTGTGCTTCTTTGGAACATCAAAATAAAACCATAACCATCACACATGTCTATCTAAGGCCTCAATTATGGTCTTTTATAAAGCTTGTAATTTTTATGTTTGTCCTAATAAAAATAAAAAGTTTAAGAAGCATATATCCACAACAAAAATAGCCTACAAGCTCTAGATAGACAACTTATTACTGAAAAATAACTGGATTTTTCTTTAACCATGGTGGTATTTGAAACAAAGACTATAACTACAAAGAAAGAGTTAATTTTTAAACCATTTGGTAACACACAATGAAGGCTCTAGATCAACAAACACACAAAGGAAGGCTTGTAGATCAACAAAAACATGAAGGCCAATGTGTTACCTCCAAGATCTACACCAAAAGATTTATTCTAACTTCTTTGTGTAACCCTTTGCTTTTGTTTCCCAATCCTTGGTGATTTTCTTCATGTCTTCTAATTTATATTGGGCATCAACCTATCAACGTGAGAAAGCATTCAAATGTATAAAATATTAAAATGCTCAAGAAACAATAAAATTACGACATATGAGGTCCCATTCAAGGTACTTGAAACATCTTCAAATTAAATAGTCATTAAAATGAATTGGATAAAAAACCTCCCTTGATCACAACTCATCCATCATTATGTTTGTCTAATACATGCAATGTCAAATCATTCAACCTCCATAAATATTTATAAAATGTATACAACTCATATTGGTAGCATTATTTACTCTAAGATGCATTTGTATGAGAATGTCAGAATATACCT